>JBBPBX010028981.1:0-12365 GCA_038048925.1 Garcialebias charrua | reverse complement strand
GTATGTATGTATATATATGTATGTATGTATGTATATATATGTATGTATATATATATATGTATGTATATATATATATGTATGTATATATATATATGTATGTATGTGTATGTATATATGTGTATGTATATATGTGTATGTATATATGTGTGTGTATGTATATATGTGTGTGTATGTATATATGTGTGTGTATGTATATATGTGTGTGTATGTATGTGTGTGTATATATGTGTATGTATATATGTGTGTATATATATGTGTGTATATATATGTGTGTATATATATGTGTGTATATATATGTGTGTATATATATATGTATGTATATGTATAGAAGCTCTGTTTTTATTGGCTGGTTAATGGCGGGTCACTGTGGGTTTTTAGAAATGCTTTTAGTAACACCTGGAGAAGCAAGGGGACTATAGTTTTTTCCAGAGATTACTTGTCTAACATCAGTCTGTCAGGGGATGGTGACAGAGTGAAGAAATATGTTAAAAATATATTTTTAGAAAACTTACAGACTGCAGCTTTAATCCTGGCGATTCTGAATCGATTCTAAAAGCCCATAAATCGATTTTAAAACGTGTTTAATATTTTTTCTGCTCCTACTCCTGCCAGCCCACCCACTGTTCGTGTTCCGTCATCGATCACTTTACAAATGAAGTCCTGTTACTTGGTCTGACTACTGCTATTATGATTCTGTTTCGTTTTGATGTTAAGAGTTTTCTGTAATAAATTGAAGAAGTGTCGATACATTTATGTTCATTCTGTGAATAGGTAAAGTTTTGAAGTAGTTTTTGATTAAACTGTGTAATTTTTGAAAGTTCAAATTAAAAATGTTGCTACCGGTAATTAAGTGTCTTGAATGAAAAGTACCCCATGTTTAAAAGTATAAAAACTGTATTACACTACCGGTATTACAGTAATGAACAGGTCTTAAGTATTTATGTTACACAAATATTTCCATTGCGTTAAAGAGACAAATTGAAGAAAATTATTTAATAAATATGAGAGGGTCCCTGAACCCAAAAAGTTTGAGAACCCCTTGTTTAGAGCCTCAAACACAAAAAATAGACTTTGACTATTTGACATGTGTGTTGATTTGTCTCTATTCTGCACTGAATGCTGGTGAAGATTCTCAGCATGATAAAATCAAAAAAGGCGTTCAATACAAGATCAACTGGACTTTATTTGTTGCAGAAAACGTTTCGACTCCTATCCAGGAGGCTTTTTCAATTCAATTCACTGAAAACAAACTGTGAGAGTTTGGAGTTATAACAGAACCACGCACCATCATATGTAAATTGCAAGCTGAGGTAACACATACATGTAAATTGACAGATCACACCTTAACAGTAGGGGGTTCCCTTGAGGTCTCTGACAGAAGACACAACACTGTATGTAAATTGACAAAAAACACCTCCCAACCAACAACAGAGGCTTCTCAAAGAAGTTTGTTAGTCTAATTTACAGACAAGACACCTCTGCTCCCATCCGGTGTAAAACGTTTCGGAATCAATTCCAAAACTGAGTTATAAGTCTTGGAAAGTTGAAATCTCAGACCTCCTCCTCTGTTAAGAGAAGGTTTTTCTCTCTTAACATAAACAGCTTCCTTCACACCCCTCTCAAACCATCTGTGCTCTCGGTCCAAAATTTGCACATTCTGGTCCTCAAATGAGTGACCCTTGTCCGTGAGGTGGAGGTGAACAGCTGAGTTTTGTCCAGAGGAGGTTGCTCTCCTGTGTTGGGACATTCTTTTGTGGATGGGCTGCTTAGTTTCTCCAATGTAGCGGTCTGAGCAGACCTCGCTGCACTGGACTGCGTAAACCACACCACTCTGTTTGTGTGTCGGGGTTTTGTCCTTAGGGGGGGACCAGCCTCTGTCTGAGAGTCCTGCTGGGTTTGAAATGTACTGGGATGTTGTGTTTGTTGCACTGAATGCGTTGTTTTTCATTCAGGAGCTCAGATCTAGCAATGACTCATTCGCGGCCAGTCCCTCTAATGTTGTTTGTCTGTGTCTAACTCTTATACTCACACCAACTGTCTTTCTTCTGTCCGGCCCTGACACTGACACATCATCTGATGTCTAAACATTTCCACGTCATTTACAGTATTTGTTTGTGTGTTGGAGATTCTTTGCTGGATCCTTTTACTGTTTGCACATCAGATTGAACGTACACAATCTTTAGCTTTTAAATTAGTTAGTACAGTTTCTTTAGTTGGTACTTTTTTACGGAGCCCCGGAAGGGACAGGTTTTGTTTTTTTTTCCCGTTTTGCATTCCCACGCAAAAGTTTCTGCATTCCCTCGTAATACTGTAGTGTTACCTCACAGTCAACAGCAACAATGGAACACACTACACCCGTATTTTAGGTTCATGGAGTTTTATTTTGAAATCGTCCTTAAATAAAAATATATCCAGTGTGCTACTGCAGTACAGTTTTATGTTGTACATTCATGCTCTGTGGATTCAGCGGTGTGTTCCTCTCGTTCGATCTGATGCAGGCAGTCTGGTTTTGGTCAGCTGTGCTCAGTCTGCCTCTCCTCAGAGTGGTTCGCTTAGGGACCGTCAACAAATTACTGAACTCAAAACTCTTGAGAAACAAAAATGTATATATTTAATGTCATGTGACCCACAGATACAAAATTAATGGTCACAGATACAAAATTAATGTTTAATTTCTTTGCGCGGGAACACAAAACAAAAATAATCCCCCATGTTCCCTCTGGGGCTTTGTACTTTTTAAACTCAGTTGCTCAAAATAAAAATAAAAAAACAAGCACAGAAATGGGTCAAAACAAAACCATAATTTCATTTAAAAGAAAAATGAAGCACTTTTGGAGATGATCAAAAAAGGGAAAGTAGGGGTCCAAAGCACATGGATGAAACAAACAAAAAATGCTGTGAAAAGAAGTACAGTACTGTACTTGTAATTCTTTAGCTGTGATTTAAAGGTCACAAGAAAGCTGTCCACCAAAGGATGACTTCCACAGTCTGGGACCAGGACAGTGAATTCACAATCTCTTTGTGTTTTCAGTCTGGAACAAGAAACGACAAGACCTTGATAACGACTTTGGTGTCTAACAGATGTGTCATTGTATCAACTTCAAAGCCTGAATTACGATTTCAAAATGCTATTAAGATAACAGAAGGACAACTTGAGCTGAATTTCTTGGGTAAAAATAACTTGACTGAAAAACAGAATTAACGTTTGTTAAATTTAAGTTGATTGAGGGGAGTGACGGTGCAGAGTTTAGAGACTGTGGGCCTGTGAACGGAAAACAATTTGACCAAAACTAGCATGCGAGTTTTAATCTTAAGCGATGCCATACTGGATCGGTGGAGGCCCGGGTTAACGATGACCGCCACTGGAGCTGTTGACAAACAGGGTGCCAGTGGAAATTGTGCTACTGTTAGTCAAAACCACAAGCAGAGAAATGTGTCGGGAGACAGAGGGAGAAGAGGAAAGTCAAGAATTTAGGACTGAGGGTGGACACTCTAAATGTGGGGACAACGAAGCACAGAGAGGACGACTCGCTGTGGCAACCCTTGAAAATACAAAAAGTTAAAAGTAGTCAAAGATTTTTTTTATTAATTAATTTTAAATGCAGTTGTCAAGAACTTGGTTTTGGGCAAAAATCAGTAAATGAGATGTCTGGCTGATAATCTCGTACAACCGTGTGGGACAGCTATATTTGCTAGGTCATCAGGTTTGAAGGACCAGTAAGGATGAATATCATCAGATAAACCAAAATTAAACTGATTATTTGTAGAGGGTCCAACAGAAGTATGTACTGCATATAAAATAAATCATAAAAATAAAACTTTTCCAAATATAGATCCCTGAAGCATCCCACAGGTCAGTGGTTCCATAATCAGTAGCCACACTTAAACTGGTTTCCTTTAATACAATTTAAGGCTACACCAGAAATCCCTTCCATTTCTTCTGTTGATCAATGAGTAATCAGTGTCAAAAATCAGATACAAAGCATTGGATTATTGAGCATGAGCTTTGGTGACTTGAACCACTTTGGCATGACGTCTCAGAGGAGTTGATGGGGGAGAAGGCGGGCCCCGGAGGCCATCTTAGCACCAGCAAACTATTTTTTTCCCCCACTATTGAGTATGCTGTTGTTGTGGGAATCAGTCCTTTGGATGAAGGACAACATGTCTCAGCTTAAAAAAGAAACCATCCAGATGACCTGACTGAACATTGTTGGATTCTATACTGTACCTGGATTATTGAGCATGAACTTTGTGCAGAGCCTGAAAAACTACTTTGTAGCTACAATCATACTAGCCTGGTTAAAACCAGACCCTTGTCCTTAACTTCGCTTTGTACTAGGGTCTGGCATTTCTCCCATAGACAGGATTTCTCCGGTCGATTTTTGACCGGACCAATCAGAGAACAGAAGGCGGAGTTTTGAACGACGTCGACTGACGTCGTCAGTTAAAATGGCTGCCGCCACGAAGGAATTTTCATGAAAACAAGGTAAAAAACTATTATTTCTTTGCTGAGAAAAAATATATTTCTTAGCTGACGTTATATCAGAAGTGTTCCTGAGCTTAACAGTTCCTAAATCAATTCACGAAATGGTCAAATCTGCTGGATTTAAATTGTTTCGGTTTGACATTTTCCAAACAGCCTCGGGTGCGCTACGAAAATAAATGATAAAAAATCGAATTTTATCTCAAATGTTTCATCTAGGCCAACAGTCAGTAAATTAGAGCCATATAATTACACACTGGTAGCAGAAAAAATATCCACCGAGTGGTTTCTGAGCTATTTATCTGATAGCCTGGACCTCGCCAGGCTAAACTAACAAAACTCCGCCTTCTGTTCTCTGATTGGTCCGGTCAAAAATCGACCGGAGAAATCCTTGTCTATGGGAGAAGTCCCAGACCCTAGTACAAAGCGAAGTGAAGGACAAGGGTCTGGTTTTAACCAGGCTACAATCATACACAATTCAGTAAATGTTTGGTTAGCTTTGTTTACTTTAATGCTGTTTCTGTTTCATGTAAAAATGACTTTTTTCTTTCTTTCAGTGTCGTATGGTGTGTAAAGATGTGCCAGGTGAGACGATGTACGATGTTCTCCATGACATCGAATACAGGAGGAAATGGGACTCTAATGTGATCGAGACATTTGATATCGGAAAGCTAACGGTCAACGCAGACGTTGGTTACTACTCATGTACGTTGCAACCTTAAGAGTATGAACAAATTTTGAACCATTTGGTTTGTTAAACCTTTTTTTTAATTTATTGAAGTTACTTTTTATGTTTTAAAGGGAAGTGTCCAAAACCTCTTCGGAACCGTGACGTCATCACACTTCGCTCCTGGCTGCCAATCGGAAAAGATTACATCATCATGAACTACTCTGTTAAACATGCCGTGAGTATACATGCACACAGAAACGGAAGGTGTGCGCACGCTCTGGCCCGGCTCATTCACCCATCAAAAACCTTGGTGTGTGTTCAGCGTTGAACAGGAATGCTAATGCAGCATTGTGAAGCAAGTCTCACTTTAAATGAGTGCTGGCTGAGCTGAAATGAACATTGGTTGAGTTCATCAAGAGCAACGTAGTGTAGTTGTAGAGAGAAGGTGGAACAAAGCTCTCTCTAGACACTCAAGTTCCACTTATAGAGAAGTGGTCCATCCAGGAAGAGCAGACCGTTTGGCACCAGTCAAACAACAGCCTGTTCAGGCCTTGATGCTTCTACAGTACACGTAATGCGTGCCGGCACGTCCTCTATTCAGTTTAAGTTGATAAAGTCGAACATTATATTTTTAGGTTGGCCTCTGATCAGGCTTTCTAAGAGCGTGAGTAATTTAATGTAATTTCATTGCCAAAGAGCAGTGAAACGAGCAAATGTGATGATTGGAGAGCGCTGAAACCATGTTGGTGACATTTTGGAATCAGGCCCTGAGACCTCTTCTGTCAATGTGCCGGTTTCTTTTGTTTCTCGACCTATAGATACGTTTTCTCTACTTATCACCATCAGATTACAGTTATTATGTCTATATTTACATATTGTTACTGACATACTGATTAGTTAAATCAGTTGATTTGCTAGTGGCATTTCCTGTCAGGTTTTCTTTATCGTAATGTTCATTTTTTTTAATTACTTCAATTTTTTTGTTTGAAAATGTGCTTTTTCTCCTCCTTTCTCTGTTTTTTTCTTTTTCTTTTTTTAATTCTTCAAAGTTTACAGAAGGATAAGTCATTTCATGTGACTCAGCTGTTGAAGGCCTACTGCATTCCTACATCAGTTTATAGACACAATAGACTCTGTGTGTGCGTGCGTGTGTGTGTGTACTCAAGGTAGTGCTGTTCAGTGGAACTTGAGAACTCAATTATTCACATATGGAATGCTGATTCTATCAATATTTAATAGATAATCAAACACTTAAAAAATAATAGTTTAAACTAGTCATTAATAAATATGCGCATGAAGTGAATATACATGCCAGAAACTTTTTAAATGTTTAAAAAAATACTTTTTAATTTGATGTAGTACAATTAAATAATGTTTTTGAAAATAAAATGGAAAATATTTTTGTTTCAGGTGGCGTTTTAATTTTTAGTTTATTTATTTATTTTTTACTGAATTTTAAATGTCCTTCTTTCAGTGGACCTTTATTTTGTAATACTACCACATTTATTTACTTCACGGATCTTGTTTTAGAATGAATTATTTATCTCTTAACTTATTTCCCCTTTTTATTTCCTTAAATAATAACTAAATACCTTTGCAACATCATCTGCTGCTGCACACTGTCAGTTGGGTGCCTTGTTTCATCAAAAACTGTATATCCAAATTTTAAAATGCCATGTCACCATTTCAAAATTTAAAGTTCCTGTATACCAAAATGAAAATTTTTAATGTTGGGACCAGTAAACAGAAAAATTTAGACAAATTTTATCGTTAAGCTTTGTTATGAATTATATTCTCCGATCAAATAATCAGAAGCTTCCTGGTGTCCTCCTGAGCGCATTGAGAGATGCATCAAATTTTCTGCAGTCCTTAAAAATCCATTAGACAGAACATGATGATGCTCTGATTTCCCAGAAACCTGCAGATGATTCATGGAAGCTGTTACTGTGCTCTCTGTCAGGAGAAGCTCCCACACTGGAACCTATTAGTAGAGAAGTGCTGTCGCAAAAAAAAAAAGCACCAAAAAGCTGAGAGGAAAGCGGTTATGTCAAGTTCTCCTTTAAGTGCACTCCTGTGTGTGTGTGTGTCTGCTGGAGCTCTGCAGTGCGTCTGTCTCAGTCAGTGCCAGCTAACAAGTTCTGTATGTCATTATAACGACTTCTAGACCCCTCTGAAGGAGTTACAGGCTTGAGCAGGTGAGATGGGAGAGACTGTGCATACAAATGTTGACCACTCTAAAGCCCCCAATATACCTGTTTCTTTTGCCTCACGCCGCTGGACTCGCGTGTGCTGCGCACCGGCAGCCCTTTTATACTCTGTGCAGGCGCAGCTCTCTGGAGTGCAGGCTCCAACAGCTGCAGCCGGGCAGAGCAGGACAAATTGAGGTCGCTGATTGGTCATTTGCTGACACGCGAGGCAGTTTATCAACGCGCGCGCGTAGGCGTAGTAAAATCCGACCTTGGCGCGCTCACGCCCGTGATCAAAGGCTTTTGCCGCAGCGCTCCCACGGCGCTCCCATGGCGCCGAGCGGCGTGAGGCAAAAGAAACAGGTATATTGGGGCCTTAAGCTTTATGAGAGAGTGACGGAGAAAGCCATAGTTGAAAATAAATATATTAAATCTTGACTTGAGTTTATTTAGACTGTTTAAAGCTTAAGTATGTAACTTATTTTTTAAACATTTCTTCACTCTGCCACTATCTCCTGATAGATTGATGTTAGACAGGTAATCTCTGAAAAAAACTATAGTCCTCTGGCGTCTCCCGGTGGTGATAAAAGCATTTATAAAAACCACAGCGCCCCACGGTTAACCAGCCAATAAAAACAGAGCTTCTCACTTCTCACCCCCTAACCCACGCCCCCGCCTGTCAGCCCGCAGCGGCCGCGCAGGTTCTCGTTGAAATAATTGCAAAGCGATGCAAAACTGTTTTGTATGTGACACAAATGTATTAAATTCCCCTTCTTCATCCCTGATCTGGACTTTTCTTTAGTTTTTTTGCCAAAAGTCAAGTGATCGCTTCATCCTCCGCTGAGTCATGACAGAAACATTCAGGAAATGAATGAATTTGTCACGAGCAAATTAAAATCGGGTTCAACGTGGCTGGTGAGGCTCTGCAGATTTGCTGGTGTTCTGGTGTGCTGGACCAGTGCTCCCTGTTTTTATTTTATTTTTTAGAACGTTTTATTAACATATAAACACAGAAATTCAGAGCGGCTGCGAGAGGATATGAGTGGAGGCGTAGTTAAGGAAGCTGAGCTGATTTACAGCGAGAGTGACGGGGAACAGAGCCATATATGGCTCTGAGGGGGAGGGACCAGAAACGTGTCTCTGTTAAAATTTTTCCCAAGTTCCAGCATGTTCCAGAAATTACATATTGTAGCTTAAAAGACAGTAGCTTAGATTTATTTAGTTTTATTCAACAGTGGCTTTTTTCTTTGTCTTAGAATGGCAACAGTTGTTGTATGCACAGACTTGTTTCTTCTTTCTCCTCCAAACTCCTTCGAAGTGGTCTCAGGTGTCATGGTTAGGTCTGTCACGATAACAAATGTTGCTGGGCGATTAATTATCTCAAATTATTGCGATAAATAATAATATTGTTTGAAATTTGACAACTACGGTAGTAATTGCTAAATTTACGACGAAGTGTTGATTTGTTTTGTGTGTACTACCTTTTCTTGACCACTGGATGGCAGTATAAGACTGTTTGAACCGAAGGATGGATAGTGAGGGAGTGAGCAGCATGTCTCTTTAAGAAAAATGGGAGGGAGGTCTCTTGATGTGACATGGACTGTCTCTCCTTCCTGTTTTTTGGTTCTCATAATGGAGGACGCTCGGTGTGGTTTGAGCTCTTTAGCAGAGCATTTTTCACACTTTTAATAAATAAATAAAAATCAGTAAACAAGTTTTCAGCTTGTTTTTGCAGAGAAAAACAACTTTTTACATGAAGGCACGGGTTTCAATCGTGAATCGTTTGAATCGTGAATCGTTGATTCTCATGCAAAGCCAGGACAACATTAGTAGCTGCAACATTCATGCCAATACTAGACTATGGTGACGTGCTGTACATGAGTGCTGCATCAAAATACCTACAGTCCTTAGACTCCATTTACCACGGTGCCCTTCGGTTCATTACTGACTCCAGTTATCGCACTCATCACTGTGAGCTTTACGTAAAATCTGGCTGGTCATCTCTCAGCACTCGCAGATACACTCACTGGATATCCTTCATCTACAAGACCCTCCTAAACCTAGTCCCGTCATACCTCACCTCCTTAATACAAACATCACACAGTCATTACTCCCTGCGCTCTAACGATTTAGTCCTCCTGTCAGTTCCTCCTGTCAGAACTGAACTAGGAAAAAGAGCATTCAGCTTCGCCGTCCCCTCAGCCTGGAACAACTTACAGAAAGATCTGAAACTATCAACATTCATCTCTCCTGGATCCTTTATGTCAACCGTAGTAGAAAATGTCATCAAGAAACTTGACCATTGCAGATGTTTCTAACCATTACTTATCCAATATACATGTCATTGTTGATTTTTTAACTTTATTTACACAACCGAGGTCTGTCTGCTTGTTTTGTATATAATGTATATAGAAATCTGTCATATCCTGTTGGTTTTGAACTGTCAACATCTGTTTACTGTGATTGTAGTTTTCTTTATTTTCTTTTGATAAGTGCAAATGCCTATTGCCAATGTGACGTGTGCTGCTGACCACTTGACCAGGTCACCCTTGTAAAAGAGATCTCGATCTCAACGGGCTCTACCTGGTTAAATAAAGGTGATTGATTGATTGATTGATTGAATTTTGGAGCTTTAACAAGACCGTTGTTTTTTTCCCCCCAGAGGTCAGCCTGTTAGCTTCTCAGCTTAGCTGCTTTCAACGATCCAAAAACACTATTTTGAGTCGTTAAAACAGATTTTAAAGAGAAAGGGAGGGGTCAGTGAAGAGCACCGGAGTTGAGCCGTTTGTCATCCAGTGTCTTCAGTAGAAAGAGATACGAAAAAACGATAAAGCTGATGAATGAAAATGAGGTAGATAATTTTCATTTTTCATGCGCTTAATTGATTTATTGGTTATTGCGACAGGCCTAGTCACAGTGGCCTCCCTTACCATTCTCCTTCTGGCATGGTCACTCAGTTTGTGAGAACGTCCCGCTCCTCGTAGATTTACACATATCCCATATTCTTTCCATTTGTTGATGGTGGATTAAACAGAACTCTTAGTTATTAAAAAGAAACCACCCAGATGACCTGACGGAACTTTGTTGGATTTTCTACCTGGATTATTGAGCATGAACTTAGATGTTTTGAACCACTTTGGCTATGGCTTCCTCAGAAGAGACGACGGGGGAGAGGGCGGACCCCAGAAGCCATCTTATCACCAGCCAACTGGTTGGTCCACTATGGTAGTATGCTACTTGTGGGACTGAGTTTGTTTGTAGGTCCTCAGATTGATGGACGAAACATCTCAACAACAACAACAAAAAAAACCATCCAGATGACCTGAGTGAACTTGGTTGGATTTTTACCTGGATTATTGAGCACAAACTTTGATGAAAACTCCTAGTTATGCTTAAGGACTTGGAAATCCTTTTGCATTCATCCCCGGACTTGTACTTGTGTACCTTTCTCTGAGTTGAATTGGGACAGTCATGTTGGAAGCTGAGAACGTGTTTACAGATTTTTTTTAAATTAAAAGCTTTGTGTGAACAATGCTTTGCTAAAGAGCTCAAACCACACCGAGCTTCTGCCATTTTGAGAACCGAAGAGAGACGGCTCATGTCACGTCAAGAGGCCTCCCTCCCATTTTTGTTAGAGATGCTGCTCGCTCCCTCACTATCCATCCTACTGTTAACAGTTTTATACTGCCATCCGTTGGTCAAAAAAGGTACTAAACTAAAAACAAATTAACCAACATTTCTTCTTAAAATTTATAATAATGACTACCGGTAATTATTGTCAAATTTCAAACAATATTATTGTTTATCGCAATAATTTCTGAGAAAATTAATCATCCAGCAAAATTTATTATTGTGACAGGCCTGCTCTCTAAGTCACGCTAAAGTTTCACGATTATTTCACATTTAATTTTTATTGAATCTGTATTAATTTGTAGACATTAGATTTCGCTTTGATATTGGGAGGGATTTTTTTTCCTTATTTATATATATATTTGTAATAAAGTCTAATTATATAACCCGTGATTGATTTATGCCAACAATAAAGGCCTAAAACATTTAAGGGAATGAATACTTTTTATAGGCACTGTAGTTTCATGGACAAAGGAGTTAGCAGTGTAATAATAGACTACAACACGTCTTTATGTCTATTCATTGTAAAGAAAAATATTAAAAACATGACTGTAAAGCAGCAACAGCCTAAAAATAAACGCCTATAACTTCCTTGGATAACTGTCCTGATAACAAATAACACCAATTATTTTTTTGTTGGACAAAAATTAAATGGTAAATAAAGAGTAAATTAATAAAAACTAAAAAGGTAAAAAAAATAAATAAAAATAAAGGTAAATAAATAAAGAGCAATCTACAACAGGTAAGATACTGTATTATTTGTTCCACAGACCCTACACAGTCCTTTGGTGTTTGAGGGGCTGTCATCAGAAAATAAGGAACATTTCATCATTGTTGCATGCATTTATGATGCACAGTACACTTATGAATCTAGGTTAAAGGGATAGTTCAGGTGTTTTGAAGTGGGGCTCTGTGTAAACGACAGTGCTTTTGCATATTGACGAGCTAACGGTGTGAGCTGTGCAAAGACTGAAGTAATTACTGCCGTCTTAAAACTGAAACCTCATAAATTTCATAGAAGCTCATGAGAACATTGTTTTATAAATCTTTGCAATGTCAGTTTGCATTACACAGTTATTCTGGCAGAAATATGATGAAGCTTTAAGACACATCTCACATATTTTAAGATAAAAGTTCTATTTATGGACATAAAAATAATTAAGGGATTAATATTTTCCTAATTCTGCATATGCATAATTGTACAGTTATTGTCTCCACAGAAATACCCTCCTAAAAAGGACATGGTGCGAGCTGTTTCCCTTCAGACTGGTTACATGATCCAGAGCACGGGTCCTAATAACTGCATCCTTACTTACATGGCCCAGGTAGATCCACGAGGTAAATCAATCGCACACACACACACACACACACACACACACACACACACACACACACA
>JBBPBX010028980.1:0-36180 GCA_038048925.1 Garcialebias charrua | reverse complement strand
TCGTCGAAGAGTCAATGTAGTTTAAAGCTACTCAAGGTACAATAAACTACACTGGTCTCATAATTTCTAAATTGAACCGATTCGATCGTTTCTATTCTAGATTATCTATTCATTTTGATGAGTCTCGCCATAGACTTCAAAATTTATTAGGAATACCAAATCCTACGTCGTTCGTCTAAAAGACAACAGACATTTAGATCAAACTATATTTCATTTTTTATTTTAGTTTAACCTAAACTAAGTAATGAATGGAGGAATAGTTTGGAATTAGAGGCCTTCGTTACAGAAGCCCTCCAAAATTTTATAGGTATAGATCCCTATATCTAATTTTACAGAATTGATCCACCCCTTAATTGGTAATTGTAGCTGATCTAAACCATGATAGCTTACATACCAGGTGCATATAGGTAAGGCTTAATGTAAAATCCCAATCATAAGCCCACCTAAAAAACCACATAATTGCATGACACATAGAACCAGAGTGGCACTGACTGGAAACCAACCAGCCAACAACCTTCGATGTGGGGACCTGCAGCTCCAACGCTTGGTCTTCAACCTTCATCCAAGGGTCGCCTCCTCTGCGTCAATCGAGGGATCCCCTCTACATGCTGATTATGAAAACAATTGTTGCTGATCAATCAACAAAACTAATCGTTGTGGAATTACTGCTGTGGAATTACCGCTGTGGATTATAAGACTTTGTTTTCCAAGGGATCACAGACTTTGTTTTCCAAGAGTTAACAGACTCAGTTTTCCAAGGGATTAAAAGCTTTTCGCAATGGGATTACCTCCGAACAGTATGGAATTTCCAAAAACTTTATGGGATTATAATTTTGATTTTTCTTTTCCACTTGCTGGATTACTTCAAGATCAGAGACAGTTCAATGTTCCTTTCGTGTTGGACCCCATCCCCAAGGACTGGCGATGGCTTCCAAAAGGGGGGAGATGTAGTGGGCATGACCGTGTCCACTCTGATACACCTGTGTATTTTTGAACTGTTCCAGAGATGACTTTTACTGATCATTCAGTAACCAGACATTTAACACAGTTTATTTTATTAGTTTAAATCAAAGGACAGATTCACTCAAAAGAGACTATTTCTATCTTTGATTTTGTGCTAATATACAAATATAATCAGAAGCATCATGTGTTTTCTATTCATGAGCAGTGTGGTAATTTGCAATATATCATGATCACATATGTTATGCTGTTTTCTGTAATGTGAAACATTACTGTGTCACTCCTGCTGTGTTAAAGTTGAACGCTCGGGTCACAGAGGCCCGACCGTTTTGTTTAGAAATAAGAAGACAGTTAATCCGTTGTTTTCATGAAAATGACTCCAGCATTCTCTGTCTGTTCCTAAACAATTTCCCTCTGCTGCTGGCTGTAACCTTGGGTCGTGATAACGGCAACTGCTGTCGGACCAATGGGGAAGAAACAAGTCGCTCTTCTCTCAGATCTTGTACTAAGTTTCTAAGCTTTGGCTAAAACGGCTGAGTTTGCTGGGAACTTCAAGACATGAAGACGTCCCAAAGAGCTGAATGAATGCCTGTCACCCGCCAAGGACAGTCATTCAGCTAAGGATTGATAACATGCTGTTATGAATCCACTTCGAACGAGCGTAAGCTCAAAACTTTGTTATTCCTTCCTGGAATAAGCTTATCTTGAAGTCAGAGGCCAGGAGCTGACATATTTTCTGATGATCCAAGCGGAACCCAGGAGACGTTGAAAACGTAAACGAATAACCAGTTCGGACGAACTGGGCCTGAAGGACTCTGTGCATCTTACAGGCTGGTGTCATTTCTTTATCAGACTCGTCGTCGAAGGTAAAGAGCTGTTTACAAACGTACCTGGATTTCAGCAGAAATCTGATGAGAAGTGTCATTTCTGGTAACATGCTCAAGATAATTTCCTTTAAACCATCTCTCCATCTTCCTCCTATCTCCTTTCCCTCAATTCTAAGCTGGAAACTATTTAAGTTAAAGAGCCCTCAGACTAAATATGTTTAACATCCTGTATTGAAGTCTGTTGTTTCAATTTAACTGTGCTGACGTGTTAAATTGAAAGAAAGTGAAATCATGTCAATCAAGTGTAATGGTGTTAATTTAGTTGATTTATTTTAAATAAATGATAGTGTCTTTGACATATCAAACTAAGTTAACGTCTCTGTCACTTAATGGCTTTATTTATTTATCCATCATAAAGATCACAGAAATATTGGGTAAACTGAAAAAGAAAGAATCCGTGAAATTACTATTCAATCTGAATAAGTAAATTAATTAAGGTAAAGAGGTCAGTATTAATATTGACCTCCTCATAATCCTTTACAATACCAATGTCTGCAAAAATGCAAATTCAATGAGCCATTTGACTAACTTCCATGGGAACTATAGTTAGAAAAGCTAAATGGCTCACATCTGGGTAGTACTGGTGTTTAACTGTAAATCATCCAAAACCGTCATTAATAGACTCTCCCCGAATAAAAACAAACTACAGATGTTACCTGATTGCGCCGACATAATTTAAAAATACATAAATAGCGCTTCGTGTTGACTCGGGATCTATGCTAATGTCTGTTAGCAGCTGTCGGCAGATAGTCCAGGTCACGTCTGAGATATATCTTTTTTAAACAGTAAATCATCCAAAACTGTCATTAATAGACTCTCCCCGAATAAAAACAAACTACAGATGTTACCTGATCGCGCCGACATAATTTAAAAATACATAAATAGCGCTTCGTGTTGACTCGGGATCTATGCTAATGTCTGTTAGCAGCTGTCGGCAGATAGTCCAGGTCACGTCTGAGATATATCTTTTTTAAACAGTAAATCATCCAAAACTGTCATTAATAGACTCTCCCCGAATAAAAACAAACTACAGATGTTACCTGATCGCGCCGACATAATTTAAAAATACATAAATAGCGCTTCGTGTTGACTCGGGATCTATGCTAATGTCTGTTAGCAGCTGTCGGCAGATAGTCCAGGTCACGTCTGAGATATATCTTTTTTAAACAGTAAATCATCCAAAACTCTCATTAATAGACTCTCCCCGAATAAAAAGAAATTACAGATGTTACCTGATAGGTAGTAAGATGGTCGCTGCAGACATAGGACTCTAGTAGGAACCCATCGGTCACAAGTTCTCTGTACTTTCATTCTAGGCAAAGTTTCTCATCTTTTGGGAATTTGTGAAGGCTCACTTGTTCACTGCTGATATTTGAACACCCAAATGCGCTACAACGTGACAGCATTTTTCAAGTTACACAAAAAGAAAGAAGCGACCTTTCAGGAAATGAATCGGTATGGCAAGCAGTTAACACACCAAACAAATGGGCAAGGCTCTGCCTTCTTCCCGTTGTGACGTGGCTGATGACTGGTGATGACGTATTGCGGAAATGCGTGGAATTTTAGGGGCGTATCCCAGCAAATACCAGAGAAAAAAATTACCATAATTTGGAATAAAATTTTAATATATTTATAATTTATTATGCAAAAACGAACAGAGCTCAATGATATAAGATATATATGTTCTGACAAATATGCAAATTTACAACATCATGTCACAATACCTTTAAACTCAAAGCAGTCTACTCAGATAAATAGTGTTAACTTATTACAGTATTTTTATATTAAAGTTTCTGTTAACTTATTTTTATATTTGATTGTTTCTGTTCAGTGCCCTGAGACGACTTATGTTGTGACTTGGCGCTATACAGTATAAATAAACTGAATTGAATTGACATGTCTTTTTTTAACCCCGCCTACAAAAAGAATCGGAATCGAGAATCGAAAAGAATCTGAATCGAAACGAAGAATCTGAATCGGAACCGGAATCGCTCAAATTCAAACGATGTCCAACCCTAATGTTAAGTACAGAAATATTAAATATTAGACTTTCAGAGACACGTACGAGGCCACCATTATGTAGGGATATCGTAACGGTCAGTTTTACTGACTGTACAATATTCCAGATGAAAGATTTGAGTAGATTTTATCTGACACAAACTTACCATCAATTAAACGAGTTCTCTCTTTTTAGATCAATATCAATAATTCTGTGACTAGACCAGATGTAATTCACAGGAAACGTTAAACTTAAACGACTATGTGAGAGAGCTTTATGCAGAGTCCAGAAGGGCTTTTAAAGCGTGGGTTGACTCGGGTAAACAGACACATGGCCCCTTGTTTGAATACAAAAAACAAGCAAATGCTAATTTTAAATATGCTTTAAGATTCATAAAGAAAAATGAAAATACTATGAGATCTGACTCTCTTGCTAGAAAGTTGGGAAATAATAATACTAAGGACTTCTGGAAAGAAATCAAAAAATTAAATAACTGCAAAACGTCACTACCTACTACTATTAATGATGTTAGTGATGTAAAAGAAATTACTCAGTTATGGCGGGAGCACTATAGTGCACTGTTTAATTGTATCAAAAGTGACACTTTTGCTGTGGGAGGCATTCACAGTAATGAGAATGTAACTGTATCCCCACAAGAAATATATAATGCAATAGTGGCACTGAAAGACAACAAGGCTTGTGGGATGGATAATATTTCCTCTGAACATCTGAAAAATGCAAGTAAGAAACTTTATCCTTTACTTTCTATGTGTTTCACTGGCTTTCTAGTACACGGCCTGTTACCTGATTCAATGTTATCCGTCATACTCGTACCCATTATCAAAGACAAAGCGGGTAAGATCAGCTCCCTGGAAAATTACCGACCCATAGCTCTATCTAGTAGTCTGTCGAAAGTTTTAGAAAGAATCCTATTAAATAGGCTGGAAGAGTTTGTCCTGACCTCTGATAATCAGTTTGGTTTTAAACCTAAACATGGCACAGACATGTGTATTTTTGCACTAAAGGAGATTTTGGATTTGTATAATTTTCACAACACTACGGTATTTATGTGTTTTATTGATGCCTCTAAAGCATTTGATCGTGTGAATCATGAAAAACTATTTTACAAATTAGAACGCAGAGGTGTACCCAAATATCTGATCAGAATTCTTGTCTACTGGTATGGTCATCAATCAATGTATGTCAAATGGGGTAACACAATGTCTGATTCATTTAATGTTGGTAACGGAGTAAGGCAGGGAAGTATACTGTCCCCTTACCTTTTTAACATCTACATGGATGAACTATCAAAGCGCTTGAATTGTTGTAAAACAGGCTGTATAGTTGGTGATCGCATAATTAATCACTTAATGTATGCAGATGATTTGGTAGTCTTGTGCCCTTATAGTGCTGGCTTTCAACAATTACTAAGGATCTGTTCCCAATATGGTTATGACTTTGACATCAAGTATAACGCTAAGAAAAGCAAAGTTATGATTGCTAGAAGTAGGGCAGATAAACATCTGATAACCCCTGACTTCTCTCTATCTGGTGCTGTCCTCAATATATGCAGTGAAATCAAATATTTGGGACATTGCATATCTGATGACCTCTCTGATGATCGTGACATCTGTAGGCAGTATCGTATGATATATGCACAAGCTAATACTCTGATCAGAAAGTTTGGTATGTGTTCATCCTCTGTGAAAATAGCTCTTTTTAAGGCTTTTTGTACCTCGCTATACACTGCCCATCTGTGGCGAAGATACAAAAAAAGTAGCCTGCATAAACTTTATGTGGCATATAATGATGGCATGAGGCTGCTCCTCAAAGTGCCCAGATGGAGCAGTGCTAGCCATATGTTTGTACATAATGCTGTTCCCACATGTGCTGCTGTGCTCAGGAATCTTATGTATAAATGCATGTGTAGATTGTCTGTGTCATGCAATAATATAATTGCAAATCTAGTAAATCCTGCTTTTAGTGCAGTGAGATTTTGTTCAAGATTGTGGAATCATTGGCGCCATCATTTATTTGTGACTCAGTGAATTATCTGTCTTTTATTTCTTTATTTTAATTTTTTTTATGGATTTTTTATGTATTTTTATGGACCTTTTTTGTGTCTGAAATAAAGTTTGATTGATTGATTGATTATGTTGGAACAGCAGGACTGGACCATTTATTTAACATAATTATAAATTACATCACAACATATTTACATGATCGATCAGTTTCCTATAACAAACTGTTCACAGCTTAAAACTTAAGAACAACAGGACACAAGTTATCAATCTTATAATAACTTATTTCTCTGCAGGCTTTTAACTTAGTTCTGGCTTAGAAAGATAAAAGTTTAAGAGGAGGATGGAAGAAAAGATATAGGGAAGTCGTTATGACTTAGGGAAGGAATGAAATTCAACCAGGCTGACACTTTCCATGCGACTCTTCGGCTAAACACAGGTACGCTGGTAACATTGACGACTCTTTACCTGGCCAGACGGTCAGTCAAGAATGGAATCTCCTTGATGTCCGAATGAGAGAGGCAGACCAGCCTTAGAGGTTACCTTTCAGCGTCTTCTGAGTCCACTCTGAATGGCAGCAAAGCGGCACATCCTGGTTGGTTTTTCAGAGTAAAAGTGTTCTTGGGTGGGAACACTCATTGTAGTCAGAGCTTAGAAGCTCAGGTGAGTTAACAACAGTCTTGTTGTTAGCTCTGCTGTTGAGACCAGACTCTTGATGCTTGGTCCAGGTCCCCAGCTTAAAGAGAAAGTCATTTCATGTCAACTTCCTTATAGCAACTCAACGTTCCAGCAAAGCTTAGAACTTTTTAAGCAAGGATCTGAGATCAGTGACTTGTTCTTCTCCGATTGGTCCAAACGAACCAGTGGAAGAACAAGTCACTGATCTCAGATCCTTTCTTAAAAGTTCTAAGTTTTGTTGGGACTTGCAGAGTTTATTGAGGACCTCAAGCCATGAGGTTCCCCAAAGAGCTTAATGAACGCCAGTCACATGCTAAGGACGCGTCATTCAGTTAAAGATTTATAACATGCCAGTTATAAATCCATTTCAAGCTGTAAAAAGCTTCACTTTAGTAAGATTCCTTCAAAGGAAGCTCTTATTCTGAAAAGCCCAACCAGGACCAATGCCATCACTCCGTGAGGTTGACGCGGATCTCATGGAACCATTGCAAGATGGACACTGGTCGTCTGTAAAACCGTAGCAGGACATGCACGTAAGGCTGGACTAGTTTACTGGAGTTGAGACAAGAAAATCTTCACAAAGGTAAAAGTCGTTGTTCATCGTGGTACAGAGTCTAGCCGACACCGGACCGGAGGATGTGCTGTTTCCTGGTTAAAACACATCAAGATAATTGTTACGGCTGGCTCAGGCCAAACACATTTAATGGACACAAGACAACAAGAAAGGTTTTAAAAAGTTTTATTTTTCTTTAACTCCTGGAGGTTGCGGGCATGGTTCATGCAGCCAGCTCCTTTCTAGAGGGGAAAGACAACTAAAAACAGGAGTTCACCCTCCGGTTCCCTGTGTCCCAAATGAAAACAAAGTACAAACAAATGTTGGACCTGGTGAGCCGGCCAAAAAGAACAAAACGCCACCCAGGCAGACCCAATCCTGTACAGGACCGTCGTGTCTCCCCAGGCAAAAATCTACCTGTTTAAACACCCATCTAAGGTAACATTAAAACGAAAACAGGACTATCGATCTCACCAGATCAAAACCTATTTAAAAACCTATTTAAAAATGGTGTCAAAAACAGTGTCAAACAGTCAGTGCTCAGCTCAAACCACTAACCCTTCCATAGGCAAACCAACACACAAGCTCCTAGGTTCACCAGAGCTACCACACGAGCATGCACCTGCTTAACACACCACTCCCTCAGGAGTGACAACCAAGTGGCGAGGGGTGGGCGGAGAAACACAAACCTCCACACCTCCACACCCCTGCAACAGATCACTGCACCCAGCCTATTTATAGGCAGGCTCAACAGACTGCACCAATCAAGGCTGATCCAAATCAGGCTGTAAAAAATGTATATCTAGCAGTGCAACCAGGTTGGTAACCAACATAAACAAAACATATTGGGGCTTAAAATAATAATGTACCCTGGGACATAACATCCCCACCGACAGTTTTTGGATGGGAGATGCAGCTATGTCATTAAACATTAAACATAGCTCATCACCCATACAAAACAACAAAAAACGAATCCAATCATTATTCAAAACATTCTGATATACAAGACTTGTCTTAAAAACAGGTGTACACATAGTCCAAACAGTAAGAAAAATGCATAACCCAGAATCAGACACCACACAAAATGCAAGGCCTCCAAACGTGCGTGTTTTTTAAAACCCACCTGTGCCACACAAGTTTAACCACAGAATCTAACACCACACAAATTTTAAGGCCCAAAAAAGTGTGCACTTCAAAACCAATTTGCGCTCCTTGTACAGCAACAAACGAAACACCACACAAGCACAAGAAATCCAAAAAGTGGGTGTCAACAAACTCATCTGTGTTAAGCAAGCACAGAACCAACAAGAAACAACACACAACACACAAGACCTCACCAAAAGTGGATGCCAACAAAATCATCTGGGCTAAACATCACACACTGACTACATAATTTAAACACACTGCACAAAAGCAAGTCATAATATAAAATACTGCAACACAGCCTCCACAGATGCACTTGGAGACCCATCAGGACTTTAAAAAAAACTGCAGCAGGCAAATAGCTTAAACCTAACTACAGTACCATCAAACAGTCCGTCTGCAACATGTTTGTGACAGAAAGTTTAAAAGGATCGACCCATACAGTAGCTGATTTAAGCATAGTTTAAAAAGGTAACAAATGTGAGTGTTTAACTAAACCACAAGGTCAAAACTCCATGTTTACAGACCAACAAACAGTCAAACACTCAACTCCAAAGTCTTCCTGCACAACAGACTACTGTCACTCAAAACAAAACGAGCACCAGCTGCTCATGAAGACCAAGTATATCACATGCAGCTGAAATGAGCTCCACACAAATGACTTCACCCAAAAAACACCAAACAAAACAAGCCCTCAAAAATGTGTAAAAATGAGGGTAAAATTAACAAATTAGCTCAATCTCGGACGAGGCGTCTAAAATATGTTACGGCTGGCTCAGGCCGAACACATTAAAGCGACACAAGACACGAGAAGGCAGAAGGTAAATTAAAAGGCTTTATTGAAAAACTGCCCGACAAGGTAAGATGGACCCCTGCACTCCTCCCTCCAGGTCCATTTTATATGTTACGACCCGTAAAGGCCAAAACATACAAAGTGGACACTGACACAGAAAAAGAATTAAAACAAATTTTATTGAACCTAAAATAAAGCACTCCAGGCTAGCAAGGCCCTCCTAGGCTTCTTTCACCAGGACTGGAGCGTCCTTGTCTGGTTCAGCATCCAAAGGAAAATAAATAATAAAAAGTTCAAAGAAATGGTGGACCGGTGAATCTGGCCAAAATCAAGAAAACGCCACCCAGGCAAACCCAACCCCAATATAGGGCCGTAGTGTTTCCCCAGGCGACAATCTACCTGTAACCAACAAGGCCCTCACTTATCAATAAAAAATAAATAAATAAATGCGAAAACTAGGCTACCAACCCTCACGTAGTCAAAAGTACAAAATAAAATGAAAAAGAGAAAAAGGTAACAGTCCCTCACTGTTATCCCCAGCTGTCCCCCTCTTGGACAACTGTACAGACATTGCCCTCAGTGTGTCCAAACTTAAACAAGCCTCATAGGCACAGGCCAAAGGTTTAACTAGCACTTAAGGTGCCTTGGTCCTCACAAAACTCTGAAACAATCAGTCAGAGTCACTTTAAGAGCTTAACCAGCTCAACTACTTCTCCCCCTAGAAGCAAACTCACAAACAAAATGAGAAGGTAGAGCTCTCCTCAATGTTTGCCCATCCTACAGCTTTACAGCTGTCAATCAACACTCAGTTGCCTGTAAGTGTATCTTCAACATTTCCAGTAAACCTTAGCTGACATCTGGTGTCTTTCCACACCAGCCTCTACTTCAGGGGTAGGGAACCTTTTTGGCTGAGAGAGCCATAAAAGCCGCATATTTTAAAATGTAATTCCGTGAGAGCCGTACAATATTTTTAAAACTAAAAACAAGTAAATGTGTACATTTTATGAAGCCCAACACTTTTAAAGTACAATAAGTATCTGAATGCTTTTTAATAACATTGTTATGCTGTTGTTAACAGTGGTAAATAAAGTAGTTCTTACCATTAATGTGACTTCCGGTGCTACATGGTTTTGCTGATGGCCTTGTAGTCTGGTTGATATGTAGTAAGCTGACCACCTGAATGACCAGCGACATCACCTCACCAAGCTGCTCGCCACAGATCTGAGCACAAAGCGCCTCCTGATGTAGGATGCAGTGAAAACTTAAAATGGGTCTCTTTTCCTGTTCACGAAGCAGTGCTACAAATCCTCTGTTTTTCCCCACCATGCACGGAGCACCATCAGTACACACTGAAATAAGTTTGTCCATCTGTAGATTTTTTTCTTTAGTGAACTCAGTGAAAGTTTTTAATAAATCATCCCCTCTTGTTGTCCCTTTCAGAGGCAAAACAGCAAGACTTTCCTCACGTAGTGTGTCATGGCATGTCTTTTATTCGTTTAATTATCTTGTCTTTATCCGAAAAGTCATCAAAAAGTTCATTGGCAACATCATTCATGAATGTTTTGGCGTACTCACCATCTGTGAATGGCTTCCCGTTGACCTGCTTGCACTCTGCTTTTTTCCTGCTGTCCCCCACAGGATATTTTGATGAAAAGGCAGCATGGTGTGTGTCGAAGTGCCGCTTTATATTTGAGCGTTTCATCGAGGCAATTTTATCATTGCATATCAGACACACTGCAGAACCTACTCTCTCCACAAAAGCAAATTGCTCTGTCCATTCCAGCTGAAAAGTACAATAATCCTCGTCTCGTTTTCGTTTAGCCGGCTTCTTCATCACACGGGTTTCCACAACTAGCTAAGCTAGCTTCTAGGAGGGATGTTTACTTCCTGATCATGTCTCCTCTCGTGTCCGTGAAGTATCATCCGATTGGCTACGGTCTGCGCCAGTCACACGCGGACAGCTGTGATTGGCTCCAGTCAGCGCCCCGTGGACAGCTGTGATTGGCTCCAGTCAGCGCCAGTCACCCGCGGACAGCTGTGATTGGCTCCAGTCAGCGCCAGTCATCCGCAGACAGCTGTGATTGGCTCCAGCCACTCGCGGCCATGTTTTATATTTTTATCGGCTTTTTTAAAATTAGTATTATTAAAGATTTGTCTGCGAGCCATATGCAGCCATCAAAAGAGCCATAGGTTCCCGACCCCTGCTCTACTTGATTAACAAACCCTGTTGTATCAAGCTTTCACCATACACACAACTCTAGCAAACACTAGAGCTGTGATAATGCTGCGTTCCAGTTGTCCTCGGAGGTCGTAATTACGAGCTTCCGAGCAGTAAAAATCAATCAATCCATCAATCAATCAATCACCTTTATTTAACCAGGTAGAGCCCGTTGAGATCGAGATCTCTTTTACAAGGGTGACCTGGTCAAGTGGTCAGCAGCACACGTCACATTGGCAATAGGCATTTGCACTTATCAAAAAGAAAATAAAGAAAACTACAATCACAGTAAACAGATGTTGACAGTTCAAAACCAACAGGATATGACAGATTTCTATATACATTATATACAAAACAAGCAGACAAAAAAAACCAACAATGACATGTATATTGGATAAGTAGTGGTTAGAAACATCTGCAATGGTCAAGTTTCTTGATGACATTTTCTACTACGGTTGACATAAAGGATCCAGGAGAGATGAATGTTGATAGTTTCAGATCTTTCTGTAAGTTGTTCCAGGCTGAGGGGACGGCGAAGCTGAACGCTCTTTTTCCTAGTTCAGTTCTGACAGGAGGAACTGACTGAAAAATCAACTGGAACGCCTCCTCAGGTCGTAATTACAACTCGTGGACTCGGTCTCGCCACACCATACCCGAGTTCGCAGAGATCATCGTTTCAAAATGGCTGCTCCTCGCATCAACAGTGAGTGAAAGAGTTACTTTTTACTCTTTTTCGCAGTTCTTTGTGGTTTACTCAGCCGTAACTTCACATTAACGCATTCAGGCACTGTAGTTCTTTACAGTAACGATAATGATATGTTTAAACAGCCGCTGTGCGTCGACAACGGCACGCTAAACGGCTGTGAGGCGGCATTGTTGTTGTTTAGCACAGTACTCGTTTTAGCTGTTCAGCGTTCATTGTTTATCATTAACTCATTAACACATTTCATACTTTACAGTGATTATTGTATGATATCTCGCCTAATAATTAGAGGGTGTTTCTAGCTGTTTGTGTTTTCTAAAGAGCATCGAACGTGATTGTTGTCGTGTTTGATGATTTGGGGCATGCAACCTCGTTGTTCTTTGTTCACCTTTACATGCGTTTTTAGCTAGTAAACTAATGTTTTGCTCCATAAACTGTTTTTAAAAGGTCTATCAAGATTTATCTTGGCTTGTCAGGGTGGGAATCCAGTTTAACAGAATAAATTATTTAGTTTAAAAAAAAAATGCAAAACTTGAAACCCAAACCATCCTGTCCATCCACAGCTGTGTGTGTCTGTGTGTGTGTTGGTGTGTGTGAGACAGTGAAAATAGAGCTTATTTATTATTGTGAGTTAGTTTTGTGAGTTACTGCTATGATGTGATTTGTTGTTAACCATGTGTATATTTCTTTGCAGTTTATGTGGACATGAATGCGAACATGTTCCTGGACCCAAACGGACAAACCCGTTTCCCTGGTCCCTTGTTCCAGAGGAATGGTGACTCCTTGACGTATTTTATGGATGAAAATCTTACTGTACACGTTCAGTTACTGCAACTCAACGACTCTACAGCACGTAAGACAGCAATAGGAGCAACATACTGTAAACAATGAACTTGTATGTGTATTAAAATGACTTCTGATTTCTACTTTTCAGAGGAGTCCAATGTGCAGAGCTCAGAGGAGAGCACAGCGGAGAGCAGCCCCCCCACAAGTTCTAACCCCGTCAATGACCAATTCTCACGTGATCAAACTTTATTTCTCATAGAGTTGATGAGAGGGCATTTGACTGACAATGAGGGGCTCCCAAAGAACCTGGCTGAGCTGCACGCTCGACTGAGAACAGCTAAAGGCAATAAGAAGATGCTTTGGAGGGACTTTGCTGCAAAATTGGAAGGTCAGTTTCAGCAGGTGTTTTGTCCAGACAGGGTATCACGGAAATGGGCTACACTTATTGAAGCGTACAAGAAAATAAAAGACAACAATAAAGCCACAAGCAAGGGCACAATGAGGTTTCAGTTTTATACAGAGATGGACTCCCTGCTTGGTGTACAGCATGACATAGAATTTCCTGTTGTGGCCAATGTTGATGGAATCGACATCAGAAGACCAGAGGTGCTGGCACCACAATCCAGCAGTCAAGCGTTGGACACAGACAGAGGATCAACGCCTGGAACACCGGTAACATCGCCCAACACAACTAACAACACTCGAAAACGCAAGAGGCCGGATGATGAAATTGTCAACCTCCTTCATCAGTCACTTGACGTGTGCAAGCAAAGTCATGCAGACATGATGGAACAAATGTGTTCTGCCCAAGGGGGATTTGAGCAACTGATTACCCGGCTGATAGATAAAATGTGAAAGAGATTAATGATTTCTAGGTTTTGCACAAATGAATGTTCAGGAGGAATATTTCATTATTTAATTTGCACAAGACCGTCACTTTGTATTCTATGCATTTTCCAGATGCTACTGGAACAGAGTCTTTATGGGTCCAATATTACAAATTAAGATTTTTTTTGTAGTTAGTAATTTTGATTTAGAATTTTTAGTTTGTTGTAGCTGGTAGCTGATTTAATGAGACCTCAGACCTGAAATCTTGCCTGTGCACCTTTTTTTTAATTTGTGAAAGTTTTTTCTACTATTGACATTGTTTTTATTAGGAGGGACTGATGACCCGGCTGATACGTAAAATATTAAAGAAGACATTACTGATTTTTATTTGTTGCACAAATGAATGTTCAGGAGGAACATTATTTAATTTGCACAAAACTGTCACTTTGTATTCTCTGCATGTGCCAGCTGCTACTTGAACAGTGTCTTTATGGGTCCAACATTCCTAATTAAGGTTTTTGTGAAGTTAGTTATTTTGATTTAGTTTTAGCTGGTAGCTCATTTTACTGAGACCTCAGACCTACCTCGAATTGTACCTGTGCCTTGTTGTCAAACAGTACTTTATTAAAAACATTTTGAAATAACAAATGCACAAATTCTTGTGTCTTACTTCACAATAAGCGTGGTTTTTCATTAGAATAAAGGAAAGCAGGTAATGAAAAGAAACTATTTAGAATAAAAGTAAATTCTTTGTAAAAGAGGAACACCTCTGGTATAAAAACACAAGAATTTGTCATGATGCACTGAATAGTTTTTCATCAATGATGTTGGAAATCGATGTACTTGCAGATAAACTACATAGAAATGCTTGATTTAAGTGGCAATTCAGTTTTTTAAATAAATTATTTCTTTGAGCCTTTCCTGTAGTTCATGCATTTCACACATCTTCTTTCTATTCCAGACATCCGAACAAAGTGTTTCACAGCAGCACATATTTAAAAAAAAAAAGGTTTTACACAGCTCTCCTAATTGATCTATAATTAAAATTGTTAAAATCAAGTACATATTATGTCTGCCTTTGAACTTGAGATAATTTCTTTCCCGACTTCTCAGATATTTTGAAACTTTGAATCAGGTGTTTTTATTGTGGGAAACTAAGTTTTGCAGTTGGTTTTTGAAGCCTGTTTTTATAGCTGTAAAGTGTTTGTTTACCTATACCAGCTTATATTTTTGACGTGGTTAGACAGATATAAATGACAGCGAGAGAGTGGCATGTCAGATTAAACACATTTAATCAAAAGAGCACTATAACAACACTAGAACATTATTTGACAATTTATGACAAGCTAATACAAGTACAGCATCCACACATCACAGTAACGAGTAATTTACTCATTTTCATCGTTCTCCCTTGGACACCCGTTCGGGTGATCCTGGCACACTGGTGAAGCCCCAATGCAGAGGTTATGCAGAAGACAGGCTGCCATGATAATCATCACCACAGCATCAATCCGTGAGTTCTGCAGATCACGAAGACGCCTCCATTTGCATTTAAGTCGCCCGAACGCTTGCTCCACAATGACCCTGCCACGGCTGATCTGGAAGTTCTGCTGATGGTCTGCTTCAGTAAGAGCCCCATTGTCACGTTTAGGAGTCTCTATAAATGGGAAGGCCTGACTGATGTAGGCAGTATCTCCCAGCAGGTGGTACTCGCCCATCTTCTCTTGCCATGTCTCATAAAAATTGGATGCCCTCAACATCCTTGCGTCATGGACTCGCCCTGGTGGTCCAGCAAATATGTCTATGAATCGTCCCTTCTCGTCGACAATTGCCTGAAGCAGGACGGAGAAGAACGACTTGCGGTTCATGTAGTCTCCTCCTCTTAATGGTGGCCTTTGCATCCGAATGTGGCACCCATCGATTGCACCAATAACACCACGAAGGCCGCATATACGGTGAAAGGCAGCAGCAGATAATGCTTTCTCACATGGGTTAGGCCAGGAGATGAAGGTGTGTCCCATTGTGCAAAATGGCCTTCAGTACTTCCATGATGATCCTGTGCGCTGAGGACTGCGAGACCAAATTTGTCAGACATCTCCCTGAAGCTGTTCTGGTTGGCCATGTACCACAGGAACATCAGGACCTTCTTTTCTACAGGGACTGGTGCTGCACCTTGACAGTGCTCCTTCCTTATGCCTTTCTCCTGCAGCTGCATCATTACAGATGTGAACTGGGTCTTGTTGACTCTGAAATGACGCACAAACGTGTTGTCATCCATGTTCAACATCAACTCCCATTGAGAACCAGTCTTCAATATTATTCCATGTGTCCGTAGGTTTGTGTGTATCAGCAGAATCCTAAAATACAAAGAAATCATTTCAAGTTTAATAACAATTTTAACAATAAACAGTAAAACATGTCTGCTGATGCATGCTCAATAATCCAGGTAGAAATTTTTAAAAAAGCTAAGTGTGGTCCTCTGGACATTCAAAAAACAAAACAAAGCAAGAAAACACTTTTTTTGTTGTTGCTTTGTTTAGTTTTTTGAATGTCCAGAGGACCACACTTAGCTTTTATTTATGTCTGCTAATTATGCTGAGGTAGTAAAAAAGAAAAAGAAAAACATGTTCTGCACTTTCTGACTTTATTTATCTAATGATAACTTCTGTACTGCTGCTATTTTCCTAAAAGAGATCGAATTAAAACATCCTCCGTCGGCGGGGCGCGGGGTGGGCCGGATCTTGGATGTCTGCTGCTCTCCACCCCAGAATGAATGGGCCTACCTCCTGGGTTTGGATGTGGGCTGCCCCATGTAGGGAGCAGGTACATGTCTTGGACCTGGGGGGTATAGAGTGTGCATCGGGATTATGAATGGAGCGTGTCGTTATTGTTTGTCTTTCTGTGACTGAGGGTGAGGATGAGGGTGGGTCTGAATGAGTGTGTCTGTGTATGAATGTTTAAGTGTCAGGCTGGGACTTGGACTGCCCCCTCTCTGATACTTCTGAGGCTACCCAGTGTCGCGCTCCTGCCACGTGGCCCCCTGGTGGGTGTTCCTCTGCCTGCGGGCGTGCTTGGGGCCCTCACTATCTGGGGCTGGGCGCTTGGGCGTTTGTCAGCTCGGCCTGGTGGCTGCCTGGTGGGGCTCGGGTCCTCTGGTCCTGTCGGGTCTGGACCTGAGGGATGGGCGTCCCCGGTGCCCGAGCCTCGGTGACCGGCCCTGGGGCTACATCGGTGCAGCGGGCTCCGGCGGGGGCCTGTGTATTTGTCGCTGTTGACCCCGGGGGGTCATTGTGTGTGGTCCCTGGTGGGGTTCGTCCGGTTCTTCCCCTTGGTCGGATCTGGGGAGTGGACGAGTGGCTCGTCCTGTTCGGGTGGTCCTGGGGACTCTGGGCTCGGGGTCCTTCCTGGGGTCTTGGGCTTTGATCGCCCTTTCGTCTGTCTCGGGCTTTGGGGGGACGGATCTCTGATGCTTCACAATCGCTACTAAATGTTCTATTGGAGGAACCTTATTCACTTATGCATGCTCACAACCACACACAAATGGATGTAGGGATGTATATGTAGATATATGTAGATGGGTATATAAATGAATATAAATATATATGTATGTATACTGTATATATATTTGTAGGTATGGGTATGTTTATATATAGAAATCTAATGCAAGGTCATGAATATTATCAGTCTTTATGCTTGTATGTTTCGTTGCTGTGTTCTGTCATGTGCTTTGCAGGATTGTGGACGGAGGTTTGGTGTGTTTGCCTTGTGCTCTTTTTGTGGATAATTGTTGTTTTGTTGTCTCACTTTCTCTTTTCTTTCTTTCTCTCTATTAAAAAAAAATACATATTGGAGTGAGAGGATGGCTATAAGGTGTGAAGGGAGGCCATCTATAAATGGAAAAAAAAACATGTGAAAGAAGAGCCTCATTCGTAATTAACAAAAATAAGCTTATTTATTAAAAAAAATACTGGTTGAAACAACATACCTGGTTAACATTTCAAGAGCCTCAGAATTGCTCTTCAACATTGCTGCTAATTGGTCTAGAAACCTTTTATAACCCAACAAAGCAAGAACAACAACAGCTTTGTAGCGGGCGTCCATCTTGTTTTCGTCGTCGCGACGACAAGCAACTGGAATGCATTCAACTCGGTAGTGACGTCATTCCAGGTTGGTAATTTCGACCTCCGAGGCAACTGGAACGCAGCATTAGAGCACCCTTGCTCTACATGATCTGTTTAAACAGCCCCAAACTTCAAGAGCGTTTGCTCAAAACACAAAGTGGTCAGAGTGGGTGGAGAACACTCTGGAACACACACACAATCATGCAGCATACAACTGCTTTGATCAAAACTTGGTTTACCTTCAGCAGGCTCACAAGTAGCTCCAACAAGCACCCTTGCTTGTGTCCACCAAACTCAGTTGGCAATCTCACAACTCCATTGCTCTAAGCAAAGCTCCACACTGCTCAAACCATAGCCTAAAGTTTTTATAGGCAGGATCTGCAGTTTGGCAGCAGCTCTGCCCAATCAAGCCTGACTGAAGCAGGCTGAGTAAAAAAGGTATATTTAGCAGTGCAGCCAGGTTGGCAGCCAACATAAACAAAACATATTGGGGCTTAAAATAATAATGTGCCCTGGGACATAACAATAATACTTCTCTTCATCCTCCATTTCCTCTTCTCTGAAACTTTCTTATTTTAAGTTAACTAAACTTTAAGTTTATTGTGCCAGCAGATATAAGTTAATAACACCCATAACTTGTGTTCTGTTGTTCCTATGAAGTTACGGACGCGTATTTCATCTGTGCTGAAGTTAATTATAGGAAAAATGATCAACCAATCATGTACATTTGTTGTGATGTAAGTTATGATTCTGTTAAATAAATGGTTCAGTCCTGCTGTACCAATATAAGTTAACATTTCATGTCAATTACATATCACCACCTAGTCACAGAAATATTGGTATTAAACTGAAAAAGAGAGAACTCGTTTAATTGATGATAAGTTTGTGTCAGATGAAATCTACTCAAATCTTTCATCTGGAATATTGTACAGTCAGCAAAACTGACCAGTGCGATATCCCTACACATGAGGGCCTGTTCCACTACAGTTCTTCCCTGTGTCTTCTCCTGACTATGAACACTCCATGAGACAAAGACGTCTAAAATTACCCAATGAAAGAAATTCTGGCTTACTACCAAGCTTAGGGTGCAACCTCTCACAGATGCCCCTCTTCTACACTTAGGCATGAAAGTCAATCGGCAAAGAGGCATTTTCTTCACCAGTGAGACCCTCCACCTAAGGGGACTTCTCCAACTTTCCTCAGCCCTTCATCCCAAATCCAGCCAATCTCAGACTCACATATTTGGCCTTCAGCCCAGAGGCCAAACAACAGTGAGCACGCTTTGTCTCCACTCTTGACTTTTTCCTTTGTTGAACCCATTTCATGCTCTCATCTCTGTAATTTTTTACATGAATAATTCAGGCCCTTCCAGCCAGCAGATAGAAATCCATTACGTTTCACTATGCCTCAATTAAGAGACTGGTATGAAATTAGAAGGATGGATGGCAGATCTAAATTTTACAGTATTTGTGAGAGATCACACTAATATAAAATATTCATACACTAAGGCTAAGCCATCTAGTACAGAGAAACACCCACCCAGTAAGTGATTACACATACTGTATAATCTTTTCTCAGCACAAAGGTAGTAGAGGGACTGTACTTTTTGTCAAGTTTATTTGGTCTTCTGTTTATGGTGATGAGTCTTCATCTTATTGACAGGCAAACCAGCCACTAGGGAGCACAAGCCAGTGTATCTCTTGTGCCGGTCCCAAGCCCGGGTAAATAGTGAGGGTTGTGTCATGAAGGGCATCCGATGTAAAACACTTTTGCCAAAACCATAATGTGAGTTCATCAAAGTGAGACCATACCGGATCGGTCGAGGCCCGGGTTAACAACGACCGCCACTGGTGCTGTTGACAAACAGGGTGCCGGCGGCCAGAATTTCCCTCCTCGGGGTCTTCCCCGAGGAGGGAAACGTGTCAGGAGACAGAGGGAGAAGAGGAAAGTGAAGAATGTAGGACTGAGGGTTGCAACTCTAAATGTGGGGACAATGACAGGCAAAGGTAGAGAGCTGGCTGACATGATGCAGAGAAGAAAGGTAGATGTTTTATGTGTCCAAGAGACCAAGTGGAAGGGCAGCAAGGCTCGCAGCATTGGAGCAGGGTTCAAACTGTTTTACCATGGTGTGGATAGAAAGAGAAATGGAGTAGGGGTGGTCCTGAAGGAGGAGTTGGCAAAGAATGTAGTAGAGGTGAAGAGAGTGTCAGATAGGGTGATGTGTCTGAAGGTAGAAGTAGAAGGTCTGATGCTAAACATCGTCAGTGGTTATGCTCCACAGGTTGGATGTGATGGGGAGGAGAAAGATACATTTTGGAAAGATTTGGATGAAGTGATAGAGAGTATTCCCAGGGAGGAAAGAGTGGTGATTGGAGCAGACCTGAATGGACATGTTGGTGAAGGAAACAGAGGGGATGAGGAAGTGATGGGTAGGTTTGGTGTCAAGGAAAGAAACCAGGAAGGACAGATGGTGGTGGATTTTGCCAAGAGAATGGAAATGGCTATAGTCAATACCTATTTCCAAAAGAGGGAGGAACATAGAGTGACCTATAAGAGTGGAGGAAGGAGTACACAGGTCGACTACATTCTGTGTAGAAGAGGAAACCTGAGGGAGATTGGAGACTGTAAGGTTGTGGCAGGGGAGAGCGTGGCCAGACAGCATCGGATGGTTGTGTGTAGAATGACTGTTGTTGTGAAGAAGAGAAAAAGAGTAAAATCAGAGAAGAAGACCAAATGGTGGAAGCTAAAGAAGGAAGAATGTTGTGAGAAATTCAGAGACGAGCTGTTAAAGGCTCTGGGTGGTAAGAAAGAGCTTCCAAGTGACTGGGCTACTACAGCAACAGTAATTAGAGAGACAGGTAGGAAGGTACTTGGTGTGTCATCTGGACAGAGAATGGAAGGTAATTAGAGAGACAGGTAGGAAGGTACTTGGTGTGTCATCTGGACAGAGAATGGATGATAAGGAAACCTGGTGGTGGAATAGTGAAGTGCAGGACGCCATTCAAAGAAAGAGATTAGCCAAGAAGAAATATGACAGTGAGAGGACTGAAGAGAGGAGACAGGAATATAAGGAGATGGGACATAGAGCAAAGAGGGAAGTAGCTAAGGCAAAGCAGAGGGCGTACAATGAGTTATATGGGAGACTGGACACTAAAGAGGGCGAGAAGGACTTGTACCGATTGGCAAGACAGAGGGATCAGGCTGGAAAGGATGTGCAGCAGGTTAGGCTTATTAAAGATGGGAATGGGAATGTTCTAACAAGTGAGGAGAGTGTGATGGGAAGATGGAAGGATTACTTTGAGGAGCTAATGAATGAAGAGAATGAAAGAGAAAGAAGAGTGGAGGTAATAGAAACTGTGGACCAGGAAGTGGGAAAGATTAGTGAGGGTGAAGTCCGGAAAGCTCTGAAAAGAATGAAGAAGGGGAAGGCAGTAGGACCTGATGACATACCAGTGGAGGTTTGGAAATGTCTTGGAGAGATGGCAGGAGGTTTTTGACTCAAATATTTAATGGAATCCAAAAAAGCTAAGTCTGGTCCTCTGGACATTCAAAAAACAAAACAAAGCAAAAAAAAGTAGAAACGTTTCGTCTTTCGTCCGAAAGACTTCCTCAGTCTGAGAAGCTGTGTTCAGCTCAGTCTTATAAATAGCACCCTCCCACAGTGGATCAACCAGTTGGCTGATGACAGCCGAAACCAGCTGCTCACATGATCAAGGAGGACCATCAGCCTGACGATGGATCGTTAACACCCTGATGGTTGTTTGCTATTCACAGAGGGCTGAGTGATACTAGCAATAACAGCATTGTAAGTGGGGGACAGTTGAACCCGGAGGCCTCCACCTCTGTTTAATGATGGACGGTTTCTTTTCACAAAGATGGCCTCCTTTACTCCTCTCTCAAACCATCGTTCCTCTCTATCAAGGATGTGAACATCTTCATCCCTGAAAGAGTGACCGCTGGCCTGGAGATGAGTGTAGACTGCAGAGTCCTGACCTGATGATGTTGATCTTCTGTGCTGGGCCATCCTTTTGGCCAGTGGCTGTTTAGTTTCCCTGATATAAGACTGATCACAGCCCTCCTGACACTGAACAGCATACACAATATTACTCTGTTTGTGCCGGGGGACTGGATCTTTGGGATGAACCAGTCTTTAATGTATTTTGGGGTTTAAAAGCCACTGGGACGTTGTGTTTAGAAAATAAACGTCTCAATGTCTCTGAAACTCCTGCAACATCTGGAATGACCACTGGTCTGGGTCTGGGTTCCTTCTTTTCACCTGATGGCTGCTGGAGTCCTGTTTGGGTTTCTTCTCTGCTTTCAGGAAGGCCCAGTTAGGATATCCACATTTCTCTAGAGCCTGTTTTGTGTGTGATTTCTCTTCTGTCTGGCTCCTGAGTTAGTGGGGACGCTGTCTGCTCTGTGGTACAGAGTCCTGATGACTCCTAACTTGTGCTCCAGAGGGTGATGGGAGTCAAACTGTAAATACTGGTCTGTGTGGGTGGGTTTGCGGTACACCTCAGTTTGCAAATTTCCTCTATCAGAAACTGAGACCTCACAGTCCAAGAAAGCCAACCTGCCATTTTTTACATCTTCTCGTGTGAACTTGATATATTTATCCACAGAGTTGATGTGATCAGTGAAATGTTGGACTTCCTGAGATTTAATTTTAACCCAGGTGTCGTCAACATACCTGAACCAATGACTTGGTGGTCTCCCTGAAAAGGATGTCAAAGCTCTCTTTTCTACCTCCTCCATGTACAGGTTGGCAACAATAGGAGAAATTGGGGCCGGCCGTGGTGTAGTGGTAATGGCAGTCGTCTCCCGATCGGAAAGTTGGCGGTTCGACTCCCGGGACCCGCACCATGTGTCGTTGTGTCCTTGGGCAAGACACTTAACCCTGAGTTGCTCCCGGTAGGACTGGAAAGCACCTTGCATGGTAGTCTGCCGCCACCGGTTTATGAATGTGTGTAGCATTCAATATATGTGTAGCACTTTGAGATTTTCAGTAATGAAAAGTGCGTTATAAATTGAATTAATTATTATTATTATTCCGCTCATTCTCAATCAGTTCATCTGGACAGTTTCTTTTTAGTAGAAACGTTTCACCCTCACTCCAGAGGGCTTCGTCAGTCAGAGCAGTCCAAAGCAAACTGAAGCTACCCCACCAAGTAAACAACTTAAGTGGACCAACCAGTTTGCTGTAGCCAAGATGGTTTCTGGGGGCTTGTCCCTCGTCGACTCCTCCCAGGCAGGCAGACATGTCCAAAGTGGTTGAAACGTTTCTACTAAAAAGAAATTGTCCAGATGAACTGATTGAGAATGAGCGGATTTGATACCTGGACTATTGAGAATGAACTTTCTGGCTATTATTATTATTATTATTATTATTATTATTATTATTATTATTATTATTAAATGGAGACCCCATAGCACACCCATGTTTCTGCCTATAATATTGCTCCCCATATGTGAAGTAGGTTGACTGCAGGCACAGTTTCAAGAGTTGACACAGTTGCTCTGTGGAAAGTGTGGTCCTGTTGCTCAGAGTGGTGTCTGATTTTAACCTTAAACAGACCACCTCTACTGCTTCATCAACAGGAATGCACGTAAAGAGTGATGTGACATCAAATATATAAGACTGAGCTGAACACAGCTTCTCAGACTGAGGAAGTCTTTCGGACGAAAGACAAAATGTTTCTACAATTTTTTTTTGCTTTTTGTTTTGCTTTTTGAATGTCCAGAGGACCAGATTTAGCTTTTTTTAAATTTTCTACCTGGATTATTGAGCATGCATCAGGGTATTCAATGGAATATTTGAGGGTGAGAAAATGCCTGAGGAATGGAGAAGAAGTGTGCTGGTTCCCATTTTTAAGAACAAGGGTGATGTACAGAGTTGTAGCAACTACAGGGGAATTAAGTTGATGAGCCACACGATGAAGATCTGGGAGAGAGTTGTGGAAGGAAGGCTTAGACAAGAGGTGACTATCTGTGAGCAGCAGTATGGTTTCATGCCAAGAAAGAGCACCACAGATGCATCTTTGCTTTGAGGATGTTGATAGAGAAGTACAGAGAGGGTCAGAAAGAACTCCATTGTGTGTTTGTGGATTTAGAAAAAGCATATGACAGGGTGCCAAGAGAGGAGGTGTGGTATTGCATGAGGAAATCTGGAGTGGCAGAAAAGTATGTTAGACTGGTACAGGACATGTATGAAGACAGCAGGACATGTATGAAGACAGCAGGACATGTATGAAGACAGCAGGACATGTATGAAGACAGCAGGACATGTATGAAGACAGCAGGACAGTGGTGAGATGTGCTGTAGGAGTGACAGATAGCTTCAAGGTGGAGGTGGGAGTGCATCAAGGATCGGCTCTGAGCCCCTTCTTGTTTGCTCTGGTGATGGACCGACTAACAGATGAGGTCAGGCAGGAATCCCCATGGACTATGATGTTTGCAGATGACATTGTGATCTGTGGTGAGAACAGGGAACAGGTGGAAGAGAACTTGGAGAGGTGGAGGTATTCACTTGAAAGAAGAGGAATGAAAGTCAGCCGTAGTAAGACAGAGTACATGTGTGTGAATGAGAGGGAGGAGGTGGAACAGTGAGGCTACAAGGAGCAGAGGTCACAAAGGTGCAGGACTTCAAGTACTTGGGGTCCACTGTCCAGGAAAATGGGGAATGTGGTAAAGAGGTGAAGAAGAGAGTCCAGGCAGGATGGAGTGGATGGAGAAAAGTTTCAGGAGTGATTTGTGACAAAAAGGTGTCAGCAAAGGTCAAAGGAAAAGTTTACAAGACAGTGGTGAGACCAGCTATGTTGTATGGTATGGAGAATTGTATGGTCTGCAAACAAAATGATAAATCACTTTAATGTTGCTTTAAAAGTGATTTTAAACTTCAAGCCGTGTTTAATCATGGGAAATCTGATTACACACAAACGCACCATCTGTGACGTAGTGTGCAGAGTGTGAGGCAGAGCTCTGGGCTTGTCACAGTGCACGCGTGTGAGCAGCTCCACATGAAGGTAAGTCTGATACAGCATCAGACCTAAATTATATCCTGTTGTTTCTTGTCCATCCATCCATCCATCCATCTTCTTCCGCTTATCCGGGGTCGGGTCGCGGGGGTAGCAGCCTAAGTAGGGAGGCCCAGACTTCCCTCTCCCCAGCCACTTGGAGCAGCTCCTCCGGGGGAATCCCAAGGCGTTCCCAGGCCAGCCGAGAAACATAGTCCCTCCAGCGCGTCCTGGGTCTTCCTCTGGGTCTCCTCCCGGTGGGACATGCCCGGAACACCTCACCAGGGAGGCGTCCAGGAGGCATCCTAACCAGATGCCCGAGCCACCTCAACTGGCTCCTCTCGATGTGGAGAAGCAGCGGCTCTACTCCGAGTCCCTCCCGGATGACTGAGCTTCTCACCCTATCTCTAAGGGAGAGTCCAGCCACCCTGCGGAGAAAACTCATTTCAGCCGCTTGTATCCGAGATCTTGTTCTTTCGGTCATAACCCAAAGCTCATGACCATAGATGAGGGTGGGAACGTAGATCGATCGGTAAATTGAGAGCTTTGCCTTTTGACTCAGCTCTCTCTTCACCACGACAGACCGGTACAGCGCCCGCTTCACTGCGGACGCTGCACCTATCCGCCTATCGATCTCACGCTCCAGTTTTCCCTCATTCGTGAACAAGATCCCGAGATACTTAAACTCCTCCACTTGGGGCAGGACCTCCTCCCCGACCCGGAGAGGGCATGCTACCCTTTTCCGGCTCAAGACCATGGCCTCGGATTTGGAGGAACTGATCCTCATCCCGGCCGCATCACACTCGGCTGCAAACCGCTCCAGTGAAAGTTGTAAATCACGAACTGATGAAGCCAGTAGGACCACATCATCTGCAAAAAACAGAGAAGCGATTCTAAGGTCACCAAAACGGATCCTCTCAACACCTTGGCTGCGCCTAGAAATTCTGTCCATAAAAGTTATGAACAGAATCGGTGACAAAGGGCAACCTTGGCGGAGTCCAACTCTCACCGGAAACGAGCCTGACTTACTGCCGGCAATGCGGACCAAGCTCTGACACCGGTCGTACAGGGACCTAACAGCCCTTATCAAAGGGCCTGGTACCCCATACTCCCGGAGTACCCCCCACAGAACCCCCCGAGGGACGCGGTCGAATGCCTTCTCCAAGTCCACAAAACACATGTAAACTGGTTGGGCAAACTCCCACGCACCCTCCAGGACCCTGCTGAGGGTGTAGAGCTGGTCCAGTGTTCCACGACCAGGACGAAAACCACACTGCTCCTCCTGAATCCGAGGTTCGACTATCCGACGGACCCTCCTCTCCAGAACCCCTGAATAGACCTTACCAGGGAGGCTTAAGAGTGTGATCCCCCTATAGTTGGAACACACCCTACGGTCCCCCTTTTTAAATAGGGGAACCACCACCCCAGTCTGCCAATCCAAGGGAACTGCCCCCGATGTCCACGCGATATTGCAGAGTCGCGTAAGCCAACACAACCCTACAACATCCAGAGCCCTAAGGAACTCCGGGCGAATCTCATCCACCCCCGGAGCCTTGCCACCGCGGAGCTTTTTAACCACCTCGGCGACCTCAGCACCAGAGATCGGAGAACCCGACCCAAAGTCCCCAGGCTCTGCTTCCTCAGTGGAAGACGTGCCAGTAGGATTGAGGAGGTCTTCGAAGTATTCCGCCCACCGACTCACAACATCCCGAGTTGAGGTCAGCAGCACGCCACCTCCACCATAAATGGTGTTGGTCTCGTACCTCTTTCCCCCCCTGAGACGCCGGATGGTGGACCAGAATCGCCTCGAAGCCGTACGGAAGTCATTCTCCATGGCCTCTCCGAACTCCTCCCACGCCCGAGTTTTTGCCTCAGCAACCACCCGAGCCGCATGCCGCTTGGACTGCCGGTACCTATCAGCTGCTTCCGGGGTCCCACAAGCCAAAAAGGCCCAATAGGACTCCTTCTTCAGCCTGACAGCATCCCTCACTGCCGGTGTCCACCACCGGGTTCGAGGGTTGCCACCTCGACAGGCACCAACAACCTTGCGGCCACAGCTCCGATAAGCTGCCTCGACAATAGAGGCGCGGAACACGGCCCACTCGGACTCCATGTCCCCCGCCTCCCTCGGAACGTGTTCAAAGCTCTCCCGGAGGTGGAGGTTGTTTCTTGTTCCATCACCCAAACTATTTTCTGCTTCACAAAATGAAGACAAATAGTTCAAATCTTCACATAGATTGATAAATTTGTCGGGTTTTAAATTGTCCGCTATTAAAGAGACCAGAGCCCTCTGCCTCACACTCTGCACACCACGTCACAGATGGTGCGTTCGTGTGTAATCGGATTTCCCACGATTAAACACGGCTTGAAGTTCAAAATCACTTTTAAAGCAAAATTAAAGAAATTCATTTTGTTTTCAAAAACAAACTATTTAAATGTTAAAATATATATATATTGAGCAATTTGATGAATATTTAAAAAAATCATGTCAGTGGGGCTTTAAGTTCATGAGTGCTGTGCACAGAACCACCTCTCCGCATCTATTTAAAAAAAAAAAAACCAAACCCCTACCGGAGTGTGAGTAAAAGGCTCAGACTTGTTTCTTGGTGTTGCAGATATATCAGGTAGGTGAGCTGACAGCAGCTCTCATGTGGATCATTTCAACACTGCAGGACTCAGTGAGCATCAGGGACTCACCAGGAAGATCCGCTCCAGCTGGTCCTGGATGTCCTTCATGCCCGGAAAGGCAGCCACTCCTTGGATCATCTCAATGAAAATGCAGCCCACCCCCCTGTAAGAAACAACAGAACATCCAAAAACATTCAGTAGTTTAATCATGGCTTGTGCACACATTTAGTCTGGACTGTCAAAAAAGCCAGTGGACGTTGTGTCTGATTGTAAATGTAGGAGGGGAAACCTGCGGAGCAGAGGAGTGGACCAGGTTTCTCTGTGTGAGCCATGAGAGCGCTATCGTTTTCTGACAGCTTCACTTCCTGCCTCCGTGCACAGCGGCTGTCCCAGCGGAGAGGCAGACACATCATATCAAGATGAAGATCATCCCTTCAGAGCTCCATGCTCTTCCACTCAGCGAGGAGAAACAGCTCCATGTCCATAACACAGCTCGTACCTCAGCCTGTAGAACTCCTGCACGTTCAAACTCTCACCTTGACTCTCAGTCATCTGGACCTCATTTCACATTTATTGAATAATAAAGAAAGAAAGAAAAAAAAGAAACCCTTATTGAGAGGAGAACAATAGGTTGCTTCCATGCATTACATGCAATGGCAGCCCCCAATTATTGTTTAGTGTAGATCTTAGTGTATATATTAGATCCTTGTATACGGTTCTTTTTATACTTTATATTTTTGTTAATTTGGGATATAACTGGGACCCTGAGTGCACAATTTTGTTCCACCTCATGTACCACATGTGACGCAAATGACAACAAAGTAACCTAGAACCTCAAATCTTGTAAAACATTTTTTTTAAAGTAGCTACATCCTGATACACATATTCATTCAACTAGAGTTGGGCTTATTGCTGAATTGTGTTAGACACACACAAGCAGAGAAGAATACAGATCATTACTTTTTTCTTGTTTTTAGCTCACTGTTACCCTGTTCTATTTCGTTTGGGACTTAATGATGCCCTTCGTTAGAGTACTCTCTGCAAATATTCATTTTCAGAGAATAATTTACATCATTGACAAAGTTTCTGAAGGATGTGTGTTGAGCCCTCTTCTGTTCACTCTGCTCACATATGATTGTACAGCCACACATCCAGGCTGTCATATTGTTAAGTTTGCAGATGATACAGCGGTGGTGGGATGCATCACAAACAATGATGAGTCCAGCTACAGACAGGAGGTGGAACATCTGGAGAGCTGGTGCAAAGAGAATAATCTTCACATGAATGTGAAGAAGACAAAGGAGATGATTGTGGACTTCAGAAGGAACAAACACACCCACGCCCCACTGAACATAGGTGGATCTGCAGTGGAAGTGGTCTCCAGCTACAAATACTTGGGTGTACACTTGAATGATAACCTCAGCTGGAGCAACAACACCACCAGCCTGATCAAGAAAGGTCATCAGAGACTCTACTTCCTCAGACGGCTGAGACGAGCTGGTCTGAGCAGCCCAGTTCTCACCTCGTTCTACAGGTGTGCAGTGGAGAGCGTCCTGTGCTCCAGCATCAACGTGTGGCATGGAGGCTGCACAGTTGCAGAGAGGAAAGCTCTACAGAGAGTGGTGAAGGCTGCACAGAAGTCTGTTGGAGTCAGTCTCCCCACCATCACAGACATTTACACCTCCAGATGCAGGAAAAGAGCCACCTGCATCATGAAGGACCTCACTCACCCAGCACACTCACTCTTTGCCCCACTCCCTTCAGGACGGAGGTTGAGGAGCATTAAGTGTAGAACCACTAGACTGAGGAACAGCTTCTACCCTGAGGCTGTTAGACTCATGAATAAATAACCAGAATAATCACTGTGAAAAATCACATCATGTTGCTGCTGATCTGTTTCATGTTGCTGCTGATCTGTTTCATGTTGCTGCTGATCTGTTTCATGTTGCTGCTGATCTGTTTCATGTTGCTGCTGATCTGTTTCATGTTGCTGCTGATCTGTTTCATGTTGCTGCTGATCTGTTTCATGTTGCTGCTGATCTGTTTCATGTTGCTGCTGATCTGTTTCATGTTGCTGCTGATCTGTTTCATGTTGCTGCTGATCTGTTTCATGTTGCTGCTGATCTGTTTCATGTTGCTGCTGATCTGTTTCATGTTGCTGCTGATCTGTTTCATGTTGCTGCTGATCTGTTTCATGTTGCTGCTGATCTGTTTCATGTTGCTGCTGATCTGTTTCATGTTGCTGCTGATCTGTTTCATGTTGCTGCTGATCTGTTTCATGTTGCTGCTGATCTGTTTCATGTTGCTGCTGATCTGTTTCATGTTGCTGCTGATCTGTTTCATGTTGCTGCTGATCTGTTTCATGTTGCTGCTGATCTGTTTCATGTTGCTGCTGATCTGTTTCATGTTGCTGCTGATCTGTTTCATGTTGCTGCTGATCTGTTTCATGTTGCTGCTGATCTGTTTCATGTTGCTGCTGATCTGTTTCATGTTGCTGCTGATCTGTTTCATGTTGCTGCTGATCTGTTTCATGTTGCTGCTGATCTGTTTCATGTTGCTGCTGATCTGTTTCATGTTGCTGCTGATCTGTTTCATGTTGCTGCTGATCTGTTTCATGTTGCTGCTGATCTGTTTCATGTTGCTGCTGATCTGTTTCATGTTGCTGCTGATCTGTTTCATGTTGCTGCTGATCTGTTTCATGTTGCTGCTGATCTGTTTCATGTTGCTGCTGATCTGTTTCATGTTGCTGCTGATCTGTTTCATGTTGCTGCTGATCTGTTTCATGTTGCTGCTGATCTGTTTCATGTTGCTGCTGATCTGTTTCATGTTGCTGCTGATCTGTTTCATGTTGCTGCTGATCTGTTTCATGTTGCTGCTGATCTGTTTCATGTTGCTGCTGATCTGTTTCATGTTGCTGCTGATCTGTTTCATGTTGCTGCTGATCTGTTTCATGTTGCTGCTGATCTGTTTCATGTTGCTGCTGATCTGTTTCATGTTGCTGCTGATCTGTTTCATGTTGCTGCTGATCTGTTTCATGTTGCTGCTGATCTGTTTCATGTTGCTGCTGATCTGTTTCATGTTGCTGCTGATCTGTTTCATGTTGCTGCTGATCTGTTTCATGTTGCTGCTGATCTGTTTCATGTTGCTGCTGATCTGTTTCATGTTGCTGCTGATCTGTTTCATGTTGCTGCTGATCTGTTTCATGTTGCTGCTGATCTGTTTCATGTTGCTGCTGATCTGTTTCATGTTGCTGCTGATCTGTTTCATGTTGCTGCTGATCTGTTTCATGTTGCTGCTGATCTGTTTCATGTTGCTGCTGATCTGTTTCATGTTGCTGCTGATCTGTTTCATGTTGCTGCTGATCTGTTTCATGTTGCTGCTGATCTGTTTCATGTTGCTGCTGATCTGTTTCATGTTGCTGCTGATCTGTTTCATGTTGCTGCTGATCTGTTTCATGTTGCTGCTGATCTGTTTCATGTTGCTGCTGATCTGTTTCATGTTGCTGCTGATCTGTTTCATGTTGCTGCTGATCTGTTTCATGTTGCTGCTGATCTGTTTCATGTTGCTGCTGATCTGTTTCATGTTGCTGCTGATCTGTTTCATGTTGCTGCTGATCTGTTTCATGTTGCTGCTGATCTGTTTCATGTTGCTGCTGATCTGTTTCATGTTGCTGCTGATCTGTTTCATGTTGCTGCTGATCTGTTTCATGTTGCTGCTGATCTGTTTCATGTTGCTGCTGATCTGTTTCATGTTGCTGCTGATCTGTTTCATGTTGCTGCTGATCTGTTTCATGTTGCTGCTGATCTGTTTCATGTTGCTGTTGATCTGTTTCATGTTGCTGCTGATCTGTTTCATGTTGCTGCTGATCTGTTTCATGTTGCTGCTGATCTGTTTCATGTTGCTGCTGATCTGTTTCATGTTGCTGCTGATCTGTTTCATGTTGCTGCTGATCTGTTTCATGTTGCTGCTGATCTGTTTCATGTTGCTGCTGATCTGTTTCATGTTGCTGCTGATCTGTTTCATGTTGCTGCTGATCTGTTTCATGTTGCTGCTGATCTGTTTCATGTTGCTGCTGATCTGTTTCATGTTGCTGCTGATCTGTTTCATGTTGCTGCTGATCTGTTTCATGTTGCTGCTGATCTGTTTCATGTTGCTGCTGATCTGTTTCATGTTGCTGCTGATCTGTTTCATGTTGCTGCTGATCTGTTTCATGTTGCTGCTGATCTGTTTCATGTTGCTGCTGATCTGTTTCATGTTGTTGCTGATCTGTTTCATGTTGCTGCTGATCTGTTTCATGTTGCTGCTGATCTGTTTCATGTTGTTGCTGATCTGTTTAATGTTGCTGTGTTCATTCGTACTCAATCTGTTCATACAGACTCATGTTCGTGCTGCTGTTCAAAGTACAGTATTTATTAGGAATGCACCAATCCACATGTTTTGTTACTTCCGATCCGATCCCGATACTTAAATCTGGATACCGGCCAATACCCATCCAGTTCCGATATCATCATCATTACCGTATATATTTTATATGAGGCTGTAATAATCTGCTCTCAAGTACAGTGTGTACACATATATGCATGCATGTCCAAAAAGGCAACTTGAGGTAAGTTTTATTAAGTTTCAAAGTTACAAATAAATTCTGCTAACACAAAACGTGTTTTTTTATTTATTCCTAGCTTTAAAATGTATATTAAAGTGATTACCGTACTTTAAGTGATTGATTGTTTAAATTTACTTTATACAGTATATTCTTTTAAATAAGGGGTGATATAAAAAAATTCTTCTTTCTGCACTCTTTTCATTCAATGTTTGCATTTTGATGAATTTGTTTTATTTGGTCTCTTTTAACTGAATGAATAAATGAATTAAATAAAATATTAAATAGCTTTACATCTGCTAAGTTCATGGCATAAACCAACACAGACATGTTCCTGTTTTTAGTATTTTACATCGCTTTATAATGTAGCTGTTTATGTTTTGGGTTTTTTATACAGTTTTCTTGTCATTTTTAATTCATATGCTTTTTTATGGTTGTCTACTGTTGTACTGATAAATATCTCCTGGAGGGTGTAATGATACAGCTTCATCTCGCTGAAACACTTTTTTACTGAACCTCTCAGTGAAACACAGAACACTGATTTATTTTATTAATTTGAATCAAGACACAAATCACTTCAACAAGAGACTCTTTACACTCTTTTCATTTGTTCTAATTCAAATATATCAACAGAATAATCTGTCATTTTTATGATCAGGTGTTAATATGCTGGTTATTTCTTCATACGATGGTTTTTCCAACTGTGTCTTTGTCAAAGAACTCTGCCTAAAGTTGAAAAATATGTCAAGTTGAACTTTTCAGATTTGTTTTAGAAGTGTTAAGACGTTAATCAGTTAATCTTATAACTGGCGCCTATTTTCTATCTTATCCTAAAAACTATCTGATCCCTCTTGTCTAAACAATTTCTTTCTGATTTCCACTTGACGTCAACTGGTCTCCTCCCATTCCCTGATTGAACTGACCAATCGGGAAAGAATAAGTTTCTAGGTCAAGTTCCGTTTTTAATGTTCCACTTCCTGTTTTTGTTCAGTCTGCTGGAGGAGTTTGAACTATGATGGTTTCTCCAAAGAGCTGATTTGAATGCTGGTCAAAACGCTAATGACCACGTCACCAGTTAAAGACTTATAACATGCTAGTTATAAGTCCACTTCGAGCTTTAAGCTCCAACTTGAATAAACTTTCCTCTCAAGGAATACCTTTATTCTGAAAACCACCCAGGAACTGCCGTTATTCTGGTCTGATTAACGCGGACGTCCAGAGACACTGAAACTGTAAAAATGGACAACTAGACCCAAGAAGACTGATCATCTTTGAAGGTAACGAGTCGTCAGATGTTTTTCCAAGTGGATCGACGGCTAGCGAGCGTCTGCCGGAAAGTGTGCGATCTCTCGTTTGCAACACATCTTCCCAAGATAACTCCCTGACTCTAATTTCCTTTTATCCTCCATCTTACTCCTCCTAAACTTTCTCTTACTTATTCTTGCCAGAACTTTAAGAAATATCTGCCCACAGATTTAAAGTAATATGTCATCTCATTACTTGTGTCTGTTGTTCCAAAATTGAATCTGTCGACAGTTAGTCTATAAGAAATTTGATCAGAACCAATCCTTTATACACATGTTTGATGTAATTTTATGATTCTGTTAAATAAATGGTTCAGTTCTGCTGAACCAACATAAATTAACGTTTCATGCCTGTTACATCTCATCTGACCACACAAGTTGTTGGTAAATTCCTTAAAAAGAGAGAACTCGTGAATATTTGATGATAAGGTTGTGTCAGGTGTAACCTGCCAATTCTTACATTTGGTGTATTGGACAGCTCAGTAAATCTGAACCCCCTCATACATACTACAAGGGTAAACTCTATCTTGTTGCAAGTATCAAGCTGTGAAATCCTTCATTTTCTACAGCTGATAGCTGTTGGTCATTATTTATAATGAAGTTTAGCAACTTCTCTGTCAACAGTTGAGCTCCAGTTTCATCAGACACAGACATGTATCATGGATCAGAAATATCAGCAGGTTGGATCGGAAAAATCTGATACGTAAATTATGCTGGTATAAGAGGCCGATACCGGATTGGATCGGCCCCATCCCTAGTTTTGCTACTTGCTACTTGTGCTTAGTGTATTTTTAGTTTATGTTTTTCTTAGTTCATATCTTAGATGTTATTACTGTTTTTCTTTTACATTTTGTTGTTGGATGTAACTGGGACCCTGTGTACATAATCTCATTCCACCACATGTACCACATGTGGTGCGAATGACGATAAAGAATCTCTGACTCTCTCTCTGAAGTTTCTTTGTTCCAGCTGATATCTTTCAGGTTGGACCCGTGATTCATCTCAATCTGCTTTGTACAACACGTGTAAACACTGTATAAACTACAGTCTGATTAACATGTTTTATTTGTTGCAGGTGTTTGTTTTAGAACTGCACAATACAGAATGATTTTAATCCGCAATCTCCTAATTTTCCTTGGGATTGAGTAATTTTATAATTTGCTCTCTACATAAAAATAAAAAAAGACTATATCAATTCATTTTTTCTTTTTTCTTTTTTCTTTTACCATAAGGCCAAAATTCTAATGATAGTTTTGTGGCATGTGTGTGATTTCTTTCTTTATACCGATGTAAATAATTAAATGAAAATGCTTCGAGTGCTGATTCTGTAACTTTTGCCAGGGTTAGTAAATCAAGACTAATTCAGCTCAGACTGTAGGTCAGAGTACCCACCACATGTCCAGGCAGGTGGAGTAGTCGGTGGATCCCAGCAGAACATCTGGAGGCCGGTACCACAGGGTCACCACCTCGTTGGAATATGTGTGGCTGGGCACCGATTTGGCCCTAGCAAGGCCTGGAAAAAAGTCAGAAAATGATGAGTGAGAATCAGTAAGAATTTGAAGGTCTTTATAAAATATTGATGAACTGCTGAAAACAATCATATCCAGATGCCAACAACAAATTATAGAAACAACAATGTAGATGAGAATCTTCACCAGCACAATGTAGATGGGTCTGTCTATTCACGTTTAATCCTTAACCAAAGTCCCCTTCTCACAGGATGCTGCCTTTTCTACTCTTTCCATCAAAATATGGCTGGATCACATCAATTTCACAACACTTTTCTACTCTTAGTACTTACCAAATATGGGGAGTGGTAGCGCAGAGGCTAGAGAAGATGGGCCTGTGATCAGAAAGTCACAGGTTCAATTCCCATTATTGTCAACATCAAAAATGTGGGTGGAAAAGGCAAAATACCCACACCTGCCTCCACCCTCATTTGCCCCACCCTGGGCCCCTGAGCAAGGTTCTTAACCCCCACCATCTGCTCCCCAAAACAGGTCTCTCTTGAAAATGAGTTATCATGACTCAATGAGACTGCCTGTATAAATAAGGGGTAAATGAAAAAAAAAGCTTGTTCTTGCTTTTTCTACATCCCTGAGATGCTGTCCTGCACCCTCGCCACAGTTATTTGCTCACTTTGGTACAGCACTCTCAGACCATGTACATACAGCTAAGCTGTAAAGCTAAATGGTTCTCAAACATGTCTTACAAGATCACCTTAGAAAATGCTTATCTCTTTTAGTACCACCTATTATCACAGACAACACAGCTTAAAAGTTTTACTCCTATGATAAATGGACTGTACTTATATAGCACTTTTCTGCCTTATCAAGATACTCAAAGCGGCGGCAGCGGTTCTGGCAATTGTGAGAATGTCTGCCTTGTATGAAGGACTGTACTAAGTTATTTATCTCGAGTGTAACCAGAGATGACACTTTCCATCCGACTTCGGCTAAATCCCAGGTACGTTTGTAAACCGCTCTTTACCTTTTGACGATGCGTCTGATAAAGATATTGCCAGCCTCCCAGGTGCACAGAGTCCTTCCGGCCCTCGTACGTCTGAACTGGTCGTTTACTTCCAACGTCTCCTCGGATCCGCGTCAGCCGTCAGAAACATGTGGCAGCTTCTGGCTGACTTCAAGACGAGATGTTTCTCAAAGAAAGTTCATTAAGAACTTTGGAGCTTTTGCTCGGGGAACTGGATGGAGGCGTCCATCAGTTCTAGCTGACAAGTTAGTCTTTGGCTCTTGACCAAGCTTGACCAGCTGCAAGGCAGAGAGCTTTCAGGTCTCCGTCCATTCAAACTCTCTGTCCATTCAAAGACTGCGTAGACTCATAACAGCCTGTTATCAGTCCTTAGCTGAAGACGCCGGTCGTTAGCTCTTGACCACACGTGTCCAGCTCTTGGGAAAGTTCACATCTCTTGCAAGTTCCCAACTCTC
>JBBPBX010028979.1:0-23654 GCA_038048925.1 Garcialebias charrua | reverse complement strand
TATATATATATATAGATACATATAGATATAGATATAGATATAGATATAGATATATATAGTTTATTTTGGTTTAGATGTAGTATTTTACTGTTTGGAGTGCACGCTTTTAGCTATTTCTCAAGTCTTGCTACAGTATGGAGGACCAAACTGACATAATAATAAATAAAAGAATAAATATATATCCAACATAAAACAATAAATATATAAATCAAAGTAGAAATATATATCCTAAATAATAATAAATAAAAGAATAAATATATAAATCAAAGTAGAAATATATATTTTAATGAGAAATAAAAGCATAAATATATATATTCTTTTTTATATCTCCTTACACATGAGAAATAAAAGCATAAATATATATATTCTTTTTTATATCTCCTTACACATGAGTTTCCGTCAATAACAATAGATATTTTGCTTTGCCTTTTTCTCGCTGTTTTTCCGTTTGCTGTATTTATTGCTGTATTTATTTATTGCTGTATTATTTGCTGTATTTATTTCTGTTTTTTTTTCTGCCTCATCGTTATGTTAATGAGGAGGGCTGCTTTCTAAGTCCAGTTCTACTATTGGTCAATAAACCGGAAATAGAACGATCAGTGTACAGATCGATTGAGCATGCCTTCCTAATTGGCGCTTTCGGCATCAGTTCAACAGTACTGAAGTTATGGAGGAATCACAACCACGCTGTTTCTGAATTGTTACGGGAGGCTGCGAATAGCTTGGAACTGCAGTAAAGTCAACTCCGTGAGCCCTCACTGGCGTATTTGTGCACGTTTACAAGATGTACTACGGTAATGCCGTGGTGAAGCGCTGCGTGTTGCTTTTCAAAATAAAAGCTGAAAATAAACGTTGTCAATAGATGAAAAATACATGAATAAAACCTGTTTATAGTTGAAAAATAATTAAATTAAATCTGAAGCTGTTAATTTAACTGTTATCTCTGGTTATATGTGTATTCATTATAATAATAATGTCTTTTTTGTCATCTGTGTATGTTTCCCATACACAGACAAAATTCGTCTCTGCATTTAACCTAACCACCACCAGGTGGTGCAGTGAGCAGCCATAGAAAGCACCCGGGGAGCTGGAGAATTGTGAGAGTGTCAAATATTTTTCCCCAAAATAAATAAAATAAATAAAAGCTGTTAATTTCACTGTTATCTCTGGTCATGTGTGTAGCCTATTCATTATGTGAGAATGACAATTTTCCCCCCAAAAGCTTTCCATTATGAATAAAAATAAAACTGCTTTGCTACTTTGCCCCCCCGTTTATAGTAATAAACAAGGGTTGCTGACTTTATTGCTGGATAAGGGTTAGATTTCACGCACCACTCCCACTTCAGGTTGACTCTAGAGGACCCCAAGATGTTGCTCACCAACTTTCAGCAACATCTGATTATGACTTTCAAAATAAATCACCTCCAAACTTGGACAGTTCATTGTAATATAAACAAGTTGCTGACTTTGTTACTTGATGTTGACGTGATGTAAGATATTGCATGTTGATATTAATTTTGCTACTATCAAATTATATGAAATGTACATTATTTACACGCTGAAGTAAAACAAAAACCATAATCAGAATAATTTATACCAGAAATAAAAGTGTTTATTACAAAAGTCAAAAAAACTATCTAAAGTCATTTTTATTTACCATGAAAACATTTCTACAAAAACTAATATCAGTTTTCAAGTACAAGCAGTTCCAGTCATTTTCTCTGGCTTGTTACAGGACTTCTCCGAAATCTGTCTCCATACAATTTACCTGAAAAATAGTCAAAAGTCAAAGTCAACTTTATTGTCAGAACTGCAATATGTACAGGACATACACATGATTGAAATTGCATTTCTCTCAGTCCCTCTGTGCAACAGTAACCATCTAAACACTAAAACATTTAATAAACATAAGCATAAAATAGTAAAAGTGTAACACTGTCCTGAGTTTTTTCATAGTAGTATAAAAGTATGAAAATTTACACCAACACTGAAACACCAAACACCCCTAAAACACCAAACACCCAATGAACATAAGCATAAAATGAAATAATAAAAGTGTAATACTGTCCTGAGTTTTTGCATAGTAGTATAAAAAGTATAAAAAGTATATCTATAAAATAAACTGAAGGTTCTAGCATTGACATTTGCAAAGAGTGGCACAGCAGCATATGAGTTAATGTACACAGTATATGTATGAGGTAGTTGATGTTGGTATAGAGGCAAAGTGGCATATGCAGTAAGGCACATAAGGCACATTTGGCATCCTTAGATAAGGCTAGTCAGAGAATACTGTATATGTATCAGCAGTAGTGTAGATATAAAAGTAGTGTAAATGTAAACAGTAGTAATAAATGTAAAACAGTAGTAATAAATGTAAACCGTATTAATAAATGTAAACAGTGAATGTAAACAGTAGTATGACTATAGGCAGTAATGTAATACAAACATTAGTGCAAATATGAGAAGTAGTGCAAACTGAATGAGCACATGACCGAGAGTTTAGTGAATAACCCGTTTGATGACACAGAGTCCAGTGTTAAAAACTTTGTGTTGAGTGGTAATGTGTGAGAAAGTTTTTTGTGTTAAGGCAGTTCAAATGGGAGGGGAGGCAGAGCAGGCAGAGTGTTTAGCATTCTGACTGCCTGATGAACAGAGCTGTCTCTCAGTCTGCTGGTACGAGCCTGGAGACTCCTCAGTCTCCTCCCTGATGGCAGCAGTCTGAAGCAGCTGTGTAGTGGGTGTGTGGGATCACCTGCCATGCAGAGGGCTTTCCGAGTGAGGCGTTTGCTGTGTAAGTCCTGCAGTGAGGGCAAGGAGGTGCCGACGATCTTCTCAGCTGCTCTCACGATGCGCTGGAGGCTCTTGCGGCATGATGCAGTACATGCACCAAACCACACCGTGATGCAGCTGGTCAGGACACTTTCTATGGCACCCCTGTAGAAGGTGCACATGATGGGGGTTGAAGCTCCAGCCCTTTTCAGCTTGCGGAGAAAGTAGAGGCGCTGGTGAGCCTTCTTGGCCAGTGCTGCAGTGTTCCTGCTCCAGGACAGGTCCTTCGAGACGTGCACTCCCAGGAACTTGGTGCTGTCCACTCTCTCCACTAGTGTAGTGAAACTGGTTTTAATCTGGACAGTTGTAGTGACACTCGGTCCAGACAGACTTCGGCAGCTCATAAGGGTCTTTGCCCTCAATACAGCCAATTTTATCCAGATACCTTTGTCTTGCTTTTGCATCCAGGTTTTAATCCATGTCCAGATTAAAACCAGTGTCACTTCAACTGTCCAAAATAAAACCAGTGCCACTACAACTGTCCAGATTAAAACCAGTGTCACTTCACTTGTGGTGTTTGGTAAAACCAGTGCTGTTGATGGTCAGAGGGGCATGTTGTGCATCCCTCTTCCTGAAGTCCACAACAATCTCCTTTGTCTTCTCCACGTTGAGAGTGAGATTGTTGTGTCCGCACCACAAGGCCAAGCGGCTCACCTTGTTCCTGTCTCGACATCACTTTCAAACTAATGACAAATCAAAAAGTTGCAACATGAATGTAACTTGTAACGCAACACATTATAGAAATGTGGTGTAGTAGAAAGTACAGATACTTCAAACGACAAGCCACTTCCTCCAAAATCTGGACAACTAATGAGTCAGCTTCATTATCCGTGTCTGCAGCTACCTGGACCAGCTACTCACTCAAAACATCGACTCGAAACAGTAAATAGTCATCACTGACTGAATTACTTTCAGCTAAGCTAGCAACGTGCCTTAATTCTTCAGCAATCCTACGATACATGTTTACTTCCTCTCAAATAGATGCTTTTCACTGACGTCATATCCGGTGTTTTTTTTTTCCGGTCATCGCCATCTTTAAGGACTAGCATTTAGCATTTAACTACGAGCGAGTATGGACGAACAACAACGAACACATAAAAAAACATTGAAAAAACCGTCGACCGACGCAAACAGAGATTACCGGGACACGGAGCGGTACCAGGACACTGGATGCGAAAGCAAGACAAAGGTATCTGGATAAAATTGGCTGTATTGAGGGCAAAGACCCTTATGAGCTGCCGAAGTCTGTCTGGACCGAGTGTCACTACAACTGTCCAGATTAAAACCAGTTTCACTAAAACTGTCCAGATTTAAACCAGTGTCACTACAACTGTCCAGATTTAAACCAGTCCAGATTAAAACCAGTGTCACTAAAACTGTCCAGATTAAAACCAGTGTCACTTCAACTGTCCAAAATAAAACCAGTGTCACTACAACTGTCCAGATTAAAACCAGTGTCACTTCAACTGTCCAGATTAAAACCAGTGCCACTACATCTGTCCAGATTAAAACCAGTGTCACTTCAACTGTCCAGATTAAAACCAGTGTCACTACAACTGTCCAGATTAAAACCAGTGTCACTTCAACTGTCCAAAATAAAACCAGTGCCACTACAACTGTCCAGATTAAAACCAGTGTCACTTCAACTGTCCAAAATAAAACCAGTGCCACTACAACTGTCCAGATTAAAACCAGTGTCACTTCAACTGTCCAAAATAAAACCAGTGTCACTACAACTGTCCAGATTAAAACCAGTGTCACTTCAACTGTCCAAAATAAAACCAGTGTCACTACAACTGTCCAGATTTAAACCAGTGTCACTAAAACTGTCCTGATTAAAACCAGTTTCTACCTGGCCTTAGATTAGAAACACTCCCCCTAAAAAAAGGTTACAAAGTAACGAACCCAAACAAAAACAAGTTACAAACAAACCCACACCTGACAAAAAATAAACAAACCCACAACTATAGCGGGGAAATCTATGGCATACATGTTGCTTTTTACATGAAAGCCATCACCGCCTGATGAGACCTGCCGAGGGGTCGAAATAGTTGTGTTCAGCAGAACAGTATGAATAATCTATGAAATGTTTTGAATAATGCCAGAAAGGCTGTATGTCGTTGTTTTAGCCCTAGAGGATACAATGCAAAACACATTTCTAAACACAAGTCTGCAGATTTTTTGTTATTTTTATCAAAGTTATTTGCCCGTTACTTAATGAAATAATATAACCGTTTGAAATTATAGTAAGCTTACAAAGTTAAGGTTATCGCTACTAATTTCAAAACACTATCAAATGCTGACAGGTAAATACTCTTTAATTTTTGTGATAGTAAGATGACACAAGAAAAACCCAAATTAACCATCTGGAGTCATCTTCTTCTAACTACATTAATTACAGTATATGCTGCAGACTGACTTCAGGTCTGGTAGAGATCAATGTGTCTTCTAAAATAAGTCTTTTCCAGGTGTATGTCTATGGTTTATAAAAATCACATTTTATTTAAGTCCATCAGTTTCACAGTTCATGTACATTGTTCTCAGTTTCTTATCAACATCATACGACACAGTTCAGCTGCACAGTGCGGATAATTACTTACGGTAATACATACTTTAAAGAGTAACATTTTTACATCACCAAAACAAGACAAGTCTCATCAGGGTCAAAATCAGTTTTTGGAATTTTGTTATGGTAAATGGTAAATGGAGCTTGTATAGCGCTTTCCAGCCCCCTGTGAGGAGCCCCAAAGCACTTTACAATACCAGCCATCCACCCATTCATTCACACATTCATACACCGGTAGTGGTTATCTTGCACTTTACTGTTTCTAAAATGAATGGTTCCACTAAAGTGAAGACTGACATGAGTGTTACAAAACTAGGGAGTCCTGTGTAATATTTAACCTTCTCTATGTTATGTTCATAGGACTGTGATGTAATTGTTGCAGCAGCTAGAGTATTCCAAGTTTTTAATTCTGGTCAACATTTGCTGAAACTCTACTCTCATCTGGTTTCCTAATTGCAGTTCTGAACTGGCACCATCACCACTGGTTTCCTCATCAGCAACTCCATCCTGTGGTGGTGTGTGGTGAAGCTGTGGAGGTGGTGTGGGAATTGGAGTCTGTTCCAGTAACGCTGCTGCGATGGCTTCACACTGCTTCTTCTTCTGTCGCCTGCCCTGTGGGGTGAAATCCCTGCGATAGTCAGTGAAAAGCATCTCGCCAGCCACAAGTCACCTCGCTTTGCTGATAGTTTTTCCGTTGCTTCTCCTTGGTGTTTTAAGACCTTCGGAATTTAAAAAAAAAGGACCGCTTCACATCACTGCAACCAGCACGGTTGTTGCAGCGAACGACAACGCAACCTTGGACCATGATTGCTAGAAATTACTAGAAATCCAACAACAAAGAAACGAACTGGCGCGTCTACATACACTGAACACTCGGCTTCTTCCGCATCAAAAATGGCGATTCGGTCACGTGATCTACAGGTCGCTACGTCATGTGAAAAGCATCTATATGGAGATCTCCTAAGACGACGACAGACAGTCAAGATGGCGGCAGTGTAAGACGTTCTACAACGTGCTCTCAGTACCAATATTATTATTTGCAACTCTTGTGCCTTTTTCTCTTGTAAAAAGACACAGTTAAGAACTTTTTTGCTCCTGTAAGTTTATCTTACGCTCAGAAAAATGCCAAAATCAGCTCAAAAAAGAACCGGAGACCACAAATGGGAGAAAGCAGGTGCAGCTGCTGGGAAAGATCACGACTACAGTGGTGCAGATATCGGGGCTCTTCAACCAGAGGTGGACAACGAAATGGATTTTCCGCCGCTCCCAATAACCCCAAGTAAGCCTCCTGTAGCAAAGAAGCCACTTTCAAATGTCTCTCAACTGACTAGCAGCCTACACACCGATGATGCTAATGCTATTGCTATGCTAGCTAACCTGATCAACGCCAGAAGTGACGCTCTTGAAGCTAGGATGGAAAACATGCTCGAAGAGATGAAAGATGTCAAAAAGAAAATTAACTCTGTTGAAAAACGTGTAGAACGCAATGAAAAAGACACAACATCCTGCTTAATTCGCGTCACTGAGATGGAACGCTATGATCGTCGCTGGAACCTCAGACTTCATGGAATCCCTGAGGCTGAGAAGGAGGACGTGTTGAAGGAGGTGCTGCGGGTGTGCCAAGAGGTTCTTCCAAAAGATAAAGAAAATCTTCAGATCTTCATTGATGTTGCTCATCGGGTTGGAAGAAAGCTCATCGGCAGCTCCCGCCCCCGTGCTATCATCATTCGCTTTGTGGCGAGGAGATATCGAGATTACATCTGGAAAGCAGCTAAAAGAAATGACTTCTTGAAAAAAAATGGGCTCCGTTTCACCGAAGACCTCTGCAAAGAAGATCGTGACTCCCGACAGAAACTATGGCCATCCATCTGTAGCAGTAGAGAATGATGCCTGATCAGGCTGATGGGTTTCAGGTGCGAATGTCTGGTTGTTAGAGTGGGCGTGGTATAAGAGCAGCTGCTCTGCATGCGGGCAGACAGGGTCGTCTTCACACTTCGCCGTGTGGCTGGTGCCGTGGGTTCTGACCGTCATGGTGTCCCACGGGTTTTGGCCGTAAAGGCAACCAGTCATTGAGTGTGGTACGGGCTGTTTGACTGCTGCACGGTAGGTGTTCTTTCTCTCGTTGTACTATAGCTGATTGTGGGTCAGAAATGATAAGTCTGTGTGATTATAGGTAGAGCGCTGTGGTGCTGGGCTTCTTCCCTCCCTCCGGCTACGAGGATGTGTGTGTACGTGTGTGTGTGTATATGGTTGTGAGGACCAGCAGGTAAGGAAACAATTGTCATTGTAAGCTTTATTTTGTGGCAGCTATATGGAGAGTAGTTATTAATTAACTTTCTTTAGGTCTCCCCACATCGGGACTACTGCTGCTCTGTTTCCGGAGACTGTTGCTTTATGAACATGGACTGTGGTGCCGTCAGCTGTGTTCCCCTTGCAGTGGCACGTAGAGTGTGACGTCAGTGCGGCCACTTGCCCTTTCTACGGCATGTCGAGAGTGCCAGAACCAGTGAAGGGTGAACTGTATAGTTGTGCAAAGCTGTATTTATTGAAGTAACCTGTATGTATTTATTGAAGTAATTTAGTGTCGTTTAAAGGGTTTTTGGGTCTGTTATTTAGTTGGGATAAAATGAATGAAATAATTAAAAAAAGAATGTTGAACATAATGTAAATAAAGAATGTTTTAAGGTAACTGTAAATAAATTATCATTGTTATTTTTGAACAGTTGTCCCGGATGTTTTAATCAGTGCAAAGCGAACCTGCGTGGCCTTGAAGTAATAAGGTACTCTCTGGGTGAAATTCCCAGGGTGGCGTTGTTAAACTTAATTTATTCATGCTCTCAGGGCATGAGTAATGCCACATTTTTGGCGTTGCTGGAAGGATGTTTGCATTTGCTTTTTATGAACATCCGGGACCAGTAGTTTGAGATTTACAGTATTGGTGTTTTGTTTTTTTTCTTTGGATTATGTGTTTTGTGTGCAGATTGGCCGGTCCGGAAGCAGAGCAGTGGTGGTTTCAGCAAATCTTTAAAGTGGTGGGTGGATGAAACTGGTCGTTATGGCAGAAATTCAGGAACTTAAAAGAGTTGACCATGAACGGTTAAGACTGGGGCAGGCCGGCTTAGATGCAACGGTCTACTTCTTCAGTATTGCCTTATGCCCTCCTATGTCCAGTCTCCCTGAAGCAGCGAGATTGATTTTGTGCCTAGAGATAGGAAGTGTCCATCTTTAGGGGTAGGATGGGTATAAGGTTGAATGAAGTGGTGGATGAGAGCATGTGAGGTGGCTGCCCAAGCATTTCTTTGGATTGGTCACGTGGGGGGGAGAGAGTCTTCAGGAGCTCCCTCTTATAATGTCCGGATTTTGGGATAGCTTCTTAAATTTGTGGAGTCATGACATGATGGCTGCCACGTGTTCGACTGGGACTGTTAAAGACCAGTTGGTGGAAGTGTTGGATAGCTTCCGGTAATATTGAGGTTTGTGTAGTCATGAGATGATGGCTGCCACGTGTTCTGAGGGGCACTGAGGTGCTACCGCTTTGGTTGGACCTGTGGATGCTTGGTCCTGGTAATATTGAGAAGTTTGTGGAGTCATGAAATGATGGCTGCCACGTGTTCGACTGGGACTGTTAAAGACCAGTTGTGGAAGTGTTGGATAGCTTCCGGTAATAACTTTTGTGGAGTCATGACATGATGGCTGCCACGTGTTTTTGAGGAGCACTGAGGTGCTACCGCTTTGGTTGGACCTGTGGATGCTTGGTCCTAGTAATTAAAGTTTGTGGAGTCATGAAATGGTGGCTGCCACGTGTTGGTTTCCCTTCAGGGGTTTTTGAGATTTTAGCTCTGGTCTTAGGAGCTGATGGGATCAGTTTTAATGGATTATCGTCGGGTCGCCGATACAAAAGGTGGAGGTAGAATGTAGCAGTAGAGAATGATGCCTGATCAGGCTGATGGGTTCCAGGTGCGAATGTCTGGTTGTTAGAGTGGGCGTGGTATAAGAGCAGCTGCTCTGCATGCGGGCAGACAGGGTCGTCTTCACACTTCGCCGTGTGGCTGGTGCCGTGGGTTCTGACCGTCATGGTGTCCCACGGGTTTTGGCCGTAAAGGCAACCAGTCATTGAGTGTGGTACGGGCTGTTTGACTGCTGCACGGTAGGTGTTCTTTCTCTCGTTGTACTATAGCTGATTGTGGGTCAGAAATGATAAGTCTGTGTGATTATAGGTAGAGCGCTGTGGTGCTGGGCTTCTTCCCTCCCTCCGGCTACGAGGATGTGTGTGTACGTGTGTGTGTGTATATGGTTGTGAGGACCAGCAGGTAAGGAAACAATTGTCATTGTAAGCTTTATTTTGTGGCAGCTATATGGAGAGTAGTTATTAATTAACTTTCTTTAGGTCTCCCCACATCGGGACTACTGCTGCTCTGTTTCCGGAGACTGTTGCTTTATGAACATGGACTGTGGTGCCGTCAGCTGTGTTCCCCTTGCAGTGGCACGTAGAGTGTGACGTCAGTGCGGCCACTTGCCCTTTCTACGGCATGTCGAGAGTGCCAGAACCAGTGAAGGGTGAACTGTATAGTTGTGCAAAGCTGTATTTATTGAAGTAACCTGTATGTATTTATTGAAGTAATTTAGTGTCGTTTAAAGGGTTTTTGGGTCTGTTATTTAGTTGGGATAAAATGAATGAAATAATTAAAAAAAGAATGTTGAACATAATGTAAATAAAGAATGTTTTAAGGTAACTGTAAATAAATTATCATTGTTATTTTTGAACAGTTGTCCCGGATGTTTTAATCAGTGCAAAGCGAACCTGCGTGGCCTTGAAGTAATAAGGTACTCTCTGGGTGAAATTCCCAGGGTGGCGTTGTTAAACTTAATTTATTCATGCTCTCAGGGCATGAGTAATGCCACACATCCAAAAGGCTCGAGATGAGGGAAAATCAGCCTATTTCATCGGGGGTCGTAGTTTCATCAATGGTGTGGAGATCCCCCCCAGTATTTAGTCCAATGCGAGATTCATCTCAATTCCCATTTCCTTCCTGATGGGTCCACACTGCTGTTTTGGTAAAAAAAAAAAAAGACTGTTCTGTCAAAACTGTACTGTTCTGGAACTTTATAATATGTTGCAAACCAAAGTTTGGGACGTTAATAGGGTACTGATTCACGGTGTGAATAGTATTTAACTACCTCTATTGACCAAGTTACTATTCGTGTTCGTTAAATGTCATCGTTTTCACTTGTTTCTCTTAATGCCAGGGGGATGCGTAACATGTTAAAAAGAAAAGCATTATTTCTGTTTGCCAAAAATCTCAAATCTGATCTTTGTTTCTTTCAGGAAAGTCACTCTACAGTTGATGATGTTACTTTTTGGAAATCCCAGTGGGGTAACTCTGTTTGGCTCTCTCACGGGTCTGAACGCTCTGCAGGAGTTATGTCCTTAAAACACAGATTTAATGGGAATATAATCTCAACTGAATGTGATTCACTAGGTCACTTTATCTGCCAACTACTATTTCACGAAAACTATTATTTCATTTGTGCCAACATTTATGGATACAACAACAAGGGAGAAAATGATAAGCTGTTTATTGCAGTTGAAAAGATTTTTCTAGAATGGTTAAAAAAATATCCTAACGCTGTAATTCTCATGGGAGGTGATTTCAATACTGTTTTAAATGGTAATTCTGATAAATGGCCTCCTGGTAAACCAAACGCCTCAAGCCCAACTATTAAATCTTTTATGGAAAAATTTAATTTAATTGATATTTGGAGAGCGAAACATCCACATGACTGTTTATTTACTTGGAGTAATAAATCTTCATCTCAACAATCTAGGATAGACTTCTGGTTAATCTCCGATTCAGTAAACAAGGAAACTGTTACCGTTAATATCCTACCTACCCCCCTTACAGACCATAAAGTTATTGAGCTTATTATTAACTTCTCAGACAAAAATCACTCTTTTAACTCTCCTTCATACTGGAAATTGAACAACTCCTTACTAAATTATGAAGAGGTCACCACAAAGATAAAAAAATTACGGACTTAACTGGGAACTTTTTTAATTTGAATCTGGTAAATTCTTAAGAAAATTTAGCAGTAACAAAGCCAAAGCTAGTAGAGCAGAGGAAACCAAAATTATTTTAAGGATATCCGAGCTTTCTCAATTGAATCCCTCTAATTTAAACACGTCAAAACAACAAGAATTAACTGAACTACAAGCTAAATTGGATAACTTTTACATTAACAAAAGTAAAGGAGCTTTTGTTAGATCAAGGAGAAAATGGCTAGAGGAGGGTGAACAAAACACTCATTACTTTTTTAATTTAGAAAAACATAATGCTGTCAATAACTCTATTTCCAGACTAAAGATTAATGACTCGGTTACAGATAACCTTGATGACATAGCTAAATATTGTAGTTCATTTTATGAAACTCTATACAAATCCAGTTTCAGCAAAGCTTCAGTCGATGCCCTGTTGATCAATTTAACTGTTAAACCTATCTCAAATATTGAAAAACAACGCTGTGATGAGCCAATCTCTTTACAGGAAACTTTAGATGCCATCTCACATCTCAAAATTAACAAATCACCAGGGATTGACGGACTAAGTGCTGAATTTTATAAACATTTTTCATCTGACCTTGCCCCTTTCCTTTTAAATGTTTTCATTGAAACTATAGAAAAAGGCACTCTTCCAACAACCCTCACTCAGGGATTAACCACTCTTATACCAAAACCTAGCCTGGTTAAAACCACACCCTGTCCTTCACTTCGCTTCAGACTAGGGTCTGGGACCTCTCCATTTTAAAACGATTCTTGCTGGAGGCGTGGGCTCTGCTGAGGAACAAAACCATTGGATATTTTGAACAGGGAAAGCATTCTGCTCCCTCCCCTCAGAGCCATATATGGCTGCTCCCCGTGCTCTGGTGAACTTGACAACTGCTCCGCCTCCTGCAGCTTTTCTCTTGCTGCCGGCTGGAAATTCTGTGTTTATATGTTAATAAAACGTTTTAATAAAATACAATAAAACCATGGATCGCTGGTCCAGCTCACCAGAAGACCAGAACATCTGATGGGACTCGGTCAGCAACGTAAAACCCGAGTTTAATTCTCGTGACAGCCATTTCCTTGTTCATTTCAGCGGAGGGAGAGAAGGAGGAGGGCGCGAGCGATCACTTGACTTTTGGCCCAAAAAACAAAAGAAAACTCCAGATAAGGGATTAAGAAGGGGAAATTAATAAATTTGTGTCACATATAAAACAGTTCTGCATCGCTTTGCATCGCTTTGAATGAGAACATGCCGGTGCTCGCTGACTGCGCGCTGGCAGAGCCCTTTTATAGGGCTCTGCGCGCTGGGACAGGTGGGGGCGTGGGTTAGGGTCCAAAACTCCGTCCCTTCTGTTCTCTGATTGGTCCGAACAAAAATCTACCGGAGAAATGGTTGTTAATGAGAGAAGTCCCAGACTGTGCAGTGAAGGGAAATGAGAATTGAGCGGAGCTGTTCAGGAAGGCGAGGGCCAGGCTAACCAAAACCTAAAAAAGATCCGTTACTTCTTGATAACTGGCGTCCCATTTGTCTTCTTAATAATGATTACAAAATATTTGCTTCAGTTGTTGCTAAAAGATTAAAATCTGTTCTACACTCAATTATTGATGAAACCCAATCTGGTTTTATGAAAAATAGACATATCACAAATAATATAAGACTCGTTTTGGACATTTTAGATTATCCTGAATTTGTTCACGATAATGGTTTTATCTTATTCTTGGACTTCTCTAAAGCGTTTGATACGGTAGAACATGGTTTTATTTTTCAAAGTCTAAGTAAATTTGGATTTGGAACATTCTTTAGTGCTATCATTAAAACCTTGTACAAAAACAACAACAGCTCCATTAAACTAAAAAACGGCTCCTCTCCTAGATTCAACATCTGCAGAGGGATCAGACAGGGGTGTCCTGTCTCCCCCTACCTGTTTCTTTTGGTAGCTCAGCTTCTGGCCGATCACATTAAATCCAGTCCTCTGAAAGGGATCTCTATTGTTGATAAAACTGTTACTTTAACACAGCTGGCAGATGATACTACCTTATTTTTAAAGGACGAGAATCAAATCCCATTAGCCATCAAAGAAATAAATACTTTTTCCAAAGCATCCGGTCTTTATCTTAACCTCACGAAATGTGAAATAATGGCTGTTAAGGACTGCACCAAAACCTCAATTGCAGACATACCAGTTAAAAATGAGCTAATTTATTTAGGTATAACCATCACTAAAGATCAGAAAAGAAGAAGCTCTCTAAATTATGAGCCTCTAATTCTAAGAACTAGAAAAAGACTTAATCAGTGGTTAATAAGAGATCTTTCACTACGTGGTCGCATTCTGCTTACTAAAGCTGAAGGCCTCTCCAGGCTCATTTATGCTGCACAGGCATTGGAACTTGACAATAAAAATGAAAAAGAAATTGACAAATTATTATTTAACTTTGTCTGGAAAAACCAAATTCACTACATTAAGAAATCTACTCTAATGAATTCATATGAAAATGGAGGACTTAATTGCTTATCATTCTCTACTTTGAATAATACTTTCAAGATAAATTGGATTCGTCAATTTTTTAATTCACCAACCTCTATTTGGAACATCATACCATTCCATATTTTCTCTAAACTTGGTGGTCTGAACTTCTTTTTGGTCTGTAATTTTGATATACAAAAACTCCCAATCAAACTGTCAAATTTTCACCGTCAGGCCTTCTTGTCTTGGTCACTCATCTACAAACACAACTTCTCTCCTCATCGATACTTCATATGGAATAATAAGGATATTTTATATAAGAAAAAAACTTTATTTCTTGACTCATGGTTTAATCGTAACATTATTTTGATAGATCAACTGTTTGACAGTGCTGGCACGTTGCTGGGTTATGAGGCCTTTCTCTCTAAATTTAATTTTCCCATCTCTCCTGGAGAATATGCAAAAGTTTTTGGTGCTATTTCTACAGAGATCTGCATGTTATACAGACAAAGACCAAGACTCACTTATCATCAGTCTCCCACTCTAAAGGCCGAGATACACTGAAGCAGACTCCGTATACGCGCGTATACGCGCATATTTTGTGCGTATGTTTTTGCTGCTATACTTCAAGAAACTATCAGCTTTCAAACGCTCTCGTTCTCCTTGTTGTAATATGAGCAGCAGCACAGGGAAGGGACTCAACTGAGCTCGCTGATTGGTCACTTGCTGACACGCCTACTGAATTGATTGACAGCGCTCAGTCAGCTGAAAGTGAAACCTTGAGAATGCAACATGAGCAGCTCGCTGGACTTCTGCGGTGTTCTGATGCGGTGTTTCTACTATATATGTTATAAAAAGTTCTCTCAGAAATAAAAATAATAACAGGGAGCGCTTTTCCTGCAGCACACAGCCCACCAGGGAATATTAAAACATCGCGCACCCAGGTAGGACCTGAATTCATTCATTTCAATCATCGAGTGAACGGAGGAAGAAGCGGTTACTTGACTTTAGGCAAAAAAACAAAAGAAAAGGCCCGATCAGCGATAAAGAAGGGGAATTTATTTCATTTGTGTAACATACAAAACAGTCCGGCGCCGGGAAGTTTATGGTCAGACACCGCGTATCGCGCACGCGGATCGCGTATGCGTAGTAAAAAAATACTTTTGCGCGTACATGCCCTGAGGGGCTACGCGGGGCTATGCTTTTGCCACAGCGTACGTACGCTGCGTATAGGCGTACCGTGAGGACGCTCGAGTGTATCTCGGCCTTAACTCCCATACATTCTCCTGTTGGCAAAATATGTCTTCTCCCTCTTCTTCGGAACAATAATAAATCAATCAGATCCTTGTTTCAGAGAGATGTGACTTCCAATCCTGCTGTCGTACCATATTGGAATCGCTTTCGGAATAATACCATACCATATCATACCATTTTATTTATAAAGCACTTTAAACAGGAACAAGTCCACACCAAAGTGCTGGACAAACAAACACGCAACAGGCAACACATACAATGAAGTACAACACGAAAAACATAAAAACATTGCAGATCATAAATCAAACGATCCAGTACAAATCAGCTGGCATTGAAAGCGATGGAGTAGTAGTGAGTTTTTAACCGGGATTTGAAAACCGAGAGGGAGGGGGCCTGTTTGATGAGCAGCGGTAACTCGTTCCAGAGTCTTGGGCCTGCTACAGAGAACGCCCTGTCACCCCTGCGCTTAAGGCGAGTTTCTGGAACTATTAAGAGTACCTGATCCTCTGACCTCAAAGCACGTGGAGGGACATATGGGTGTATCAGATCCGAGAGATAGGCGGGGGCGAGACTGTTCAGCGATTTGTAGACATACATGAGAATTTTGAATTGGATTCGAAGATGAACCGGTAGCCAGTGAAGGGAGGCCAAGACTGGTGTAATGTGCTCTCTTTTGCGTGTGCTGGTTAAAAATCGGGCAGCTGCGTTCTGAACCAGTTGTAATCGTGCAATGGTGGCTTGACTGACGCCAAACAGAAGTGAATTGCAGTAATCAAGCCTAGATGTAATGAATGCGTGAATCACTGTCTCCAGGTGCTTTTTGGATAATATGGGCTTCAGCTTAGACAGACGCCTCAGCTGGAAAAAACAGGATTTGACAATCATGTTTATGAATGAATAATATTTCTTGGAAATCTACCTGGTTGCTTCCAAATCACTTTCTTCTCACTAACAAGGTAAAAGAAGTGTCCTTCAAACTCTTACACAGGATCTACCCAGCCAAAGACTATTTAAAGAAATTCAACTCTAACATTGTGGTGAACTGTTCTCTGATCTCTGCTCTGAGTCTGTTACTCATTTGTTCTGGATGTGTCCTCGTTCTAAAGTGTTTTGGCAAAGTTTCTGTAACTATGTTGACTCAAAGATACAAGCAGACTTTCAGTTATATTGGGAACATGTCCTGTTTGGGTTTAAACATTGTGGCAAAATGAATCAGAAGATCTTTTTAATTAATTTGTTAATCATTAAGGCTAAATTTCATATACACAAATGTAAATTTTCAAAGAAAAAACCTGATTTCTCTGTTTTTTAATTGAATTTAAACAATATTTACTTACAATTAGACCCTCAACCAATCAAAAAGCAAAAACAACAATATTGGCTTGCTCTCAACTTGGGATTATGGCTAACTTTTACATGAAAATATTTTTTGTTTATATTGTTATTCATTTATTTTTTATTCTATACATAAGACTTGGCACATGTGTTACATATTGTACAATTGTTCTATTTTTGCAAAAATAATATGACTGTAACTTCCACTTATTTTGTTCGATTTATGTTCCCCCTGGCTATTGTCTTTTTTCATTGTATTCAATTTTATTGTTATTTTTTGTGATATTGATAATAAAGGAAAAAAATAAAAATAAAAAAAATAATCTCCTAAGACGACTGCAGCGCAGGCATGCTCAATCGATCTGCACACTGATCGTTCTATTTCCGGTTTATTGACCAATAGTAGAGCTGGACTTAGAAAGCAGCCCTCCTCATTAACATAACGATGAGGCAGAAAACAAAACAGAAATAAATACAGCAAATAATACAGCAATAAATAAATACAGCAATAAATACAGCAAACGGAAAAACAGCAAGAAAAAGGCAAAGCAAAATATCTATTGTTATTGATGGAAACTCATGTGTATGGAGATATAAAAAAGAATATATATATTTCTGCTTTTATTTCTCATGTGTAAGGAGATATAAAAAAGAATATATAGATTTATGCTTTTATTTCTCATTAAAATATATATTTCTACTTTGATTTATATATTTATTGTTTTATTTATTATTATTTAGGATATATATTTCTACTTTGATTTATATATTTATTGTTTTATGTCCATCCATCCATCCATCTTCTTCCGCTTATCCGGGGTCGGGTTGCGGGGGTAGCAGCCTAAGTAGGGAGGCCCAGACTTCCCTCTCCCCAGCCACTTGGAGCAGCTCCTCCGGGGGAATCCCAAGGCGTTCCCAGGCCAGCCGAGAAACATAGTCCCTCCAGCGTGTCCTGGGTCTTCCTCTGGGTCTCCTCCCGGTGGGACATGCCCGGAACACCTCACCAGGGAGGCGTCCAGGAGGCATCCTAACCAGATGCCCGAGCCACCTCAACTGGCTCCTCTCGATGTGGAGAAGCAGCGGCTCTACTCCGAGTCCCTCCCGGATGACTGAGCTTCTCACCCTATCTCTAAGGGAGAGTCCAGCCACCCTGCGGAGAAAACTCATTTCAGCCGCTTGTATCCGAGATCTTGTTCTTTCGGTCATAACCCAAAGCTCATGACCATAGATGAGGGTGGGAACGTAGATCGATCGGTAAATTGAGAGCTTTGCCTTTTGACTCAGCTCTCTCTTCACCACGACAGACCGGTACAGCGCCCGCTTCACTGCGGACGCTGCACCTATCCGCCTATCGATCTCACGCTCCAGTTTTCCCTCATTCGTGAACAAGATCCCGAGATACTTAAACTCCTCCACTTGGGGCAGGACCTCCTCCCCGACCCGGAGAGGGCATGCTACCCTTTTCCGGCTCAAGACCATGGCCTCGGATTTGGAGGAACTGATCCTCATCCCGGCCGCATCACACTCGGCTGCAAACCGCTCCAGTGAAAGTTGTAGATCACGATCTGATGAAGCAATAGGACCAAATCACTCATGAATTATAAAAGTTAGTCACTCCGTTGTTACGCTGACAAAAACGTTAGGTCCGCTGTAAGCGGATTAGCGCATTAGCGGTCCCCAGCGTTCATATGCCCACCTTTGCTCTGCAGCCTTATTGCTTGTTTTCGAAGAGTCAGACAAAGAGTTTTTAACATGGAGGTTGAACTTATGGATGTTTCTCAGCGGCCTACGCGACGCGTCAGCGCCTCATTTGCCCTGTTCAAAATGGCGACCGGCCACAGAAGCGAAGGACTTTACAAGAAAACACGGTAAAAACAATTATTTCTTTGCTGAGAAAAAATATATTTCTTAGCTGACTTTATAGCACAAGGTTTTTCTGAGCTTAACCATTTCACGAAATGGTCAAATCTGTTGGATTTAAAAAAAGTAGTTCGCCATTTGCACATTAGCGTGTTAGCATTAGCTTCCGCTAGCTTTGCTAAGACATAAGCGCTTTTGAAATTGCGGACCTAAATAAATTAATAAGCGCTTTAGCAGTGCTGGGCAACGCTAATTAAAAAATTAGTTCCACAATTTCTAAAACGCTTATTAATTTTTTTAGGTCCACAATTTCAAAAGCACAAATGTCTTATGAAAATTAGGGGAAGCTAATCTAATCCGCTATTTATATATTTCTATATTTATATATTATATATATATATATATATATATATATATATATATATATATATATATATATATATATATATATATTTATATATAGCCGGCAGCGTTATCAATATTTGCACTACACTGCCAACTGAAAAGTAACAAAAATGATCCTAAAAGGATGAAATTACAAAAATCAAAGGATTTATTTAATACTTTACGTACATATATTCTATTCGGCCACGAAATTAACAAAAAATAGAATGATCTTTTAATCCCTAAAACCACGTTTAAATCTCAAATACACGGGTGTGTCGCCACCGCATTTATACATAAAAGTAACCCAAAATACATGAAACTAACAACTCGCCGTCGAATGGTCGACACAAAACACACAATAAACTCCTCCGGCCACGTTAATTTGGCTTGAAACAGCGGTGTTATTTACGGATTTCATTAGTAACCCAGCACTACNTATATATATATATATTTATATATAGCCGGCAGCGTTATCAATATTTGCACTACACTGCCAACTGAAAAGTAACAAAAATGATCCTAAAAGGATGAAATTACAAAAATCAAAGGATTTATTTAATACTTTACGTACATATATTCTATTCGGCCACGAAATTAACAAAAAATAGAATGATCTTTTAATCCCTAAAACCACGTTTAAATCTCAAATACACGGGTGTGTCGCCACCGCATTTATACATAAAAGTAACCCAAATACATGAAACTAACGACTCACCGTCGAATGGTCGACACAAAACACACAATAAAATCATCCGGCCACGTTAATTTGGCTTGAAACAGCGGGGTTCTCTACGGATTTATCCATTAGTAACCCAGCACTACCAACAGGCAGACACAGAGTTAGCGTCTATAGGTAGTCAACAGATTTAATGAAAAGTAACTAAAATACATAAAAATAACGACTCACCGTCAAATGGTCGACACAAAACACTCAATAAAATCCTCCGGCCGCGTTAATTTGGCTTGAAACAGCGGGGTTCTCTACGGATTTATCCAAGTACCCAGCACAAACAGTAGCCACAGAACTAGCCCCCGAGTTCACGTCTGACCCGGAAGATGTCAAGATGGAATAGTCCATTTTTAGTAGGGGGATACAGAAATCGACCGTTTTTTTATTGCGTATTTAATGATCGTTTTCATCGTAACTATAATTATTTTTATGTTAAATGTACATTAACAAGCAGGATCAATGTTAGTGATGTAGGTGACTGCACGGGGCGAGGCGGGGCCGGGGCCACTGCTGAAATGGGACCCCCAGGCATTTACCTACATGGTAGATCCGAGTCTGTTCTCAGCTCTGCCCCCCTCCCCCTCACACCCTTCCTCCTCTCTGCTGTTTACGGTGGGGAAAAAGGTAAAACAAGCAGCATAAGAGCTTGTAAATAAGTTTATTGGTTTTTACTGATAGATAATTAGTTATTAGCGGTACTGCATTTTAAATAAAAATAGCACAAATCCGCTTATGAATTATAAAAGTTAGTCAATTCACACAAAAACGCTGACAAAAAGTTTAGGTCCACTGTAAGTGGATTAGCGCTTTAGCGCTACCCAGCGTTCATTTGCCCACCACTGCGCTTTAGAAATAGTGGAACAAATTTTTGGATTAGCGCTGCCCAGCACTGGTGGCAGGTTATTGTTGAGTTTTGAGCAGTCAAGATGAGAAAAAAAAAACACTCAAAGTCTGAGGTTAAGATTAACACCTAGACTTTTGAAGGATCAGGCTCTTTAGGTTTTGGATGATTTTCTGCAGTGGTGAGCACAGCTAACTAAAAGGTTAGCGTTGTTAACCCATGTTCCACTAACTAAAAATTAGCTTAGCTAACACTAAACTGCTAAACAGGTTTAAAAATATTATGCTAACGCTAATGTTGGGTACCCACCAAATGCGTTTCAGGCAGCGGAGGCAGTCACTTTACATGCAAAGTCTATGTGGAGGCGCGGCGAGTGGTGGCGAAGCGTGATGCGGCATGTTTTGAGCATTTCAAGCAGCGCAGCAGCGCAGCAGCGCGCGGTAGTTCTTTTCCGCGCACGCGACGCGTCCAAAGCAGCCGAGGCGTCGAGCAACCAATCGGGAGAGCCTCTGCTATGTGATGACGTGTAGTGATACAGGCCTTCTGTCTTGACCTTCAAGTACACCTCTCTGCATCTCTTTGAAACTCTCAGTGTTACACCTTCTTGAAACTCTCAAGGAGACAAATGGACACTTTTATTTTTTACAATTATTATGAATTAATGGACACTAATTAATCAGATTGAACTTTCTCTTTAATGTGTGTTAATTCAGAATTGATCAACAGTATATTTTTGTCATTTAATGATGATTTTACTAAGCTGGTATATTTTAAATATGCCAAAGTTAAGAGAACATCTTAGAATGATCTTGCTCTAAACTGTCTGCTCTGTGCAGAATAACTGTCTTAAAGTTGACTGAACAATCCGTCGTATTTGTTTGAAGTGTTTTTGGAACGAAGGAAAAGTTCCAGACATAATTTGCTTTCTGTCTCCCGTCCTTTCTAAAAACAATGAATCTGTTCTCAAAACAAATTACATGGCTTGTTCACATGCACCTGCATCTGCTGACGCATGTTTCTTTGTTTATGTCTACCCTATCATCTGTCACTCAAACTCACTCACTTGCAAAGTCACACCCTCTCTAGGGGTACGACAACCAATCAGCAGGAAGTATGTGACTAAGTCACACCCCCTTCTTAAAGGAACACTTCCTATTGATTCGGAGAGTGCAAGGGAACCACGAGCTCCAACACAGTGAGTTCTCTGGGAGAATGAAAGATGCATAGTCGTCTTTCTCCAAGCTGTTGTACGTCCCGGCCATCAGTCAAAGGCCCACGTCTTCAGCGAGGCTTACAGCACGTCAGCTGTTAGCCATCTGAGGGTCACTGCTCCAAGCTGTGAACACTTTTCCTGGAAGTTATCTTGAAACCAAACCGGAGCTGATAACATTACTCTGGGAGGCCAAAGCGAACCTCACGAGACCGTGGCAGGATGAAAGTAGTCGCCTATAAAACGCAGCAAGGCAGGCGCGTCTGGCTTGACTAATTTACTGGAGTCGAGATAAGAAAATCTTCACAAAGGTAAAACGTCGTTTCATCACGGTACGGATGTCCAGCCGAAGCCAAACAGAGGATGAGCCACTCTGGTTTACATCTCAAGATAAGATTCAACCATTTCCTTTCTCCTTCCTCCTAAACTCCTCCTATTTCTTATTTTTCATAAGCTATTAATCTGTCAAGTAAATGTACCAACAGAAAAGTTTCTAACTGTCTGTTTGTTTTAATTTGAATTCTTGTCAACGTAGTTAGTAAATCAGAGCTAATATCGATACAAATGTTTATTGTAATTTTGTGATTATTTCAATAAAAGGTCTATTTTCTGGTAGACCAACATAAATTGAAGTCTCTCATGAAATTACATTTCTGGCTAATCACATCACCGATTTATTGATTTATTCTGAAAAAGTTGAGACCCCGTGAAACTGATGGTAGGTTTGGGTGGATAAAATCTGCTCGGATCTTTCATCTAAACTATAGGTAAGTCAGTAAACTGACCTCGTAAGTGTTTGATTACACAAACGGCCTATAGATTTGTTACAGACGCAACAACAACGGGACTTTTTTTGGGACTTTTTAAACTTACCCCAACGAGCCTCCATGAAGAAACCAGCCTCTAAGAAACTTGGCATTTTTACAGTTGCTACTGTCCGCTCGAGGTACGATCACTCCAAACATTAAAAAAACGTTTTAATCTCAACAAAGACTTTCGGAGCTGCAGTTCGGCTCGTAGAAAACCCACTCAAGTAGTAACGAGGCTCACGTACAGCTGATTTCATCTGCTTGGTGTACAGAAAATAAAACAAACCCGACCGGAAAAGGTTCCAGATGCTGCTCCCACTGCGCGTCTGCAGACGCATTCGGTGTGAACAGACATCTGTTGACAAGCAGCAAACACGGTGCGTTGGGAGCGTTTTGACGCGTTTGGTGGGAACCCGGCATTAGACAACTGTCACTCAGTCTGCATCAGACATCTGTGTCTCCTATTAGCCTAAGCTGCATTAACAAATCAAGTCTTGTCATGTGTGCACATAGAAAGCCAATGGTGTACCTCCTCTTCGAGACATGCCCACAACAGTTAGCAGACTTAAAGTTGACAAATTCTAATTTAGTGGAAGCTAATTCTGCTAATGCTTTTCAAAGTTAGCAAAAATGCTAATTTGTTAAACAAAAAAAATGTGTTCTGCTATTAGCTGTTGGCGGATTAGCCGAACTGTGCTCACCATTGATTTTCTGACTCCTGTGGAGAAATTTTAGGGTCTCAGTTGGGAGTCTGACATATCAAATGAAGAGCTGAGACAAAAAGTTATACTGCTGACACAGACTCCATACACCTATACATATACCTGTACCTGTACATATACCAATACAGAGGCAAGATGGCGGCGATGGGATAGGACACATTGACTTGGGCTCCCGCTGATATCCTTGTTGCCTTTTAATCTTAACGATCTGCTCAACAAATTACAGTACATGTATACCTATACCTACCTATACCCATATATATAGCTACCTATACCTAATACCTATAGCTACCTATACCTATACCTATAACTATACCTATAACTATACCTGTGTCTGTACCTATACCTACGCCTCTACCTCTACGTCTACCTATACATATACCTACAGCTACCTATACCTAATACCTACAGTTGCCTATACCTATACCTACTCTACCTTTACGCTGCTGTCAAGAGCTCATAACGTCAAATTAATAACCAGGAAGATGTTTCTTTGAGTGGACAATCCTCCAAGTCAGTGAGTGGAGTGCAGTCATTTTTGAAAGGCTCAGAGTAGAGCAACATTGTTGCATCAAAGTTAGACGTTTTTCTTTCCAGAAGTCT
>JBBPBX010028978.1:9275-36182 GCA_038048925.1 Garcialebias charrua | reverse complement strand
CCTGGATTGAGGTAGAACGTCCCTTCAAACTGGTTCTGAATTGTGGTTTTACAAACAACTCTGTTCCCTTAAGATTATAACAACTTTGTCTTTTAACAAAGTGCATTTGGATATTTAAAGGTAATGCATTATTTTGAGCTCTATACATAACTGATAAAATATTATAGTCTACCAAATCATGGAACTTCAATAATTTTAGTTGATAAAATAATGTACTTGATGGATGACGGTAATGCTTTCTAGTGATAATTCTTACAGCTCTTTTCTGTAATACAAAAATAGGCTTTGTGATTGTTTTACACGCTTTCCCCCAAACATCAATACAATAGATTAAGTGTGGAACAATGATTGTGTTATACAACAAATACAGAGCTTTATCATTCAATAGGTCTCTGACTTTGTACAGTGATTAGTTGTGTTTTCTGTCAGAGACTTCAAGGGACTCCCTACTGTTAAGGTGTGATCTGTCAATTTACATGTATGTGTTATTGACTTGTAAGCCTGTATAAAACTTCTCGTTCTCACAGCTTCCATTCAGAATTGAAAAAGACTTCTGGACTGAAGTCGAAACGTTTTCTGTTACAAATAAAGTCCAGTTGATCCTGAATTGAACGCCTTTTTGATTTATCATGTCCTGGATGACTGAGAATCTTCACCAGCATTTTGTACAGTACTGCTATCGATCTAGCTATTTTTATTCTTACAGAATTTATGTGTTGTTTCCATGTCAGTTTGTCATCAATGATAACACCCAAAAACTTCACCTCATTCACTCTACAAATCTCAACATCCTCAATTTTGAGTGGAACATCAACAGTTTTCTTTTTATTACCGAATATCATGTAATTAGTTTTTTCTAGATTTAATGATAATTTATTTATTTTAAACCAAGTTTGTATCTTGACAAATTCTGTCTTTATCAATTCTAACATTTGTTCTATATCTTCACCTGAACAGAAAAAAGTGGTATCATCAGCGAAAAGTACACATTTAAGGAGTCCTGACACATTTACCAAGTCATTCACATATAAAATAAAAAGCTTTGGTCCAAGTACAGAGCCTTGGGGAACTCCACATGTGATATTACAGAGGTCAGATCTTACATCATTTATTTGTACAAATTGTTTCCTATTTTTTAAGTAGCTAGATACCCACTGTAATGCTGGTCCTCTAATACCATATTTGTTCAGTTTTTCAAGGAGAATGGTGTGATCAATAGTATCGAATGCTTTTTTTAAATCAACAAAGATACTGATACAATGTTGTTTTTGATCGACAGCAGTAGTTATTTGTTCCATTAATTCCATGAGAGCCATTGATGTAGAGTTTTTTGATCTAAACCCATACTGACTGTTGCTTAGAATATTTTGTTTATCTATAAATTGGTCTAGTCTGTTCACAAATAGTTTTTCAAGAATTTTTGAAAACTGTGGTAACAAGGATATAGGTCTATAATTGTTGAATACACATTTATCACCATTTTTAAAAAGAGGAACGACCTTAGCTACTTTCATATTATCTGGAAAAATTCCTGTTGAAAATGATAAGTTACATATGTATGTGAACGGCTCAATAATATGGCTCATTATGTCCTTTACAAACATCATATCCATGTCCACCCAGTCTTTCGATCTCTTGTCTGTAAGATGTTTTACTACATTCATTATTTCCTCTTTGTTAGTTCCATTTAGGAAAATACTATTTGCACAACCTGTAATTGAGTGGATCATATTTTTATCTACTTTTGGTATCTTAGCTGCAAGGCTTGATCCAACATTTACAAAATATTGATTAAATCCATTAACAATTTCATTTTCATCATGAACTTCATCGTTGTCTTTTACAAAATATTTTGAAATACCAGTTTTTGCTTTATGATTCTTCAGTACACCATTCATTACTCGCCATGTTGCTTTCATATCACCATTAGTTTTATCTAATAATTTACTATAATATTCTTTCTTATGTTTCCTTATAATCCCTACTAATTTATTTTTATACTTTTTATATTTTTCTTCTGCGCTCTGACTTCGTAATTTCAAGAAACATGAATACAAATAATTCTTTTTTTTACATGCATTTCTTAACCCTTTTGTCATCCATGGTTGATCATTCGTATTTCTCTTTGTGTAATTTGTTTGCACACAATTCTTTACATACAGGGTTTCCAAGATATTCATAAACTCATCATATGCTCTGTTCGCATCATCAACATACACATCATTCCAGTCTTGTTTATCCAGATCCTCTTTCAATTTTTCCAAAACTTTTTTTGATGTGTTTATGATCTTTTTCTTCGTTGTGACTGCTTTTGTGATATTTTGATCATTTTTAAAGATTGTGAAAACTGGTAAATGATCACTTAAGTCGGTCGTTAAGATACCACCTATCACATCCCCATTTGTTATATTTGTGAAAATATTATCAATTATTGTGGCACTATGAGTTGTAATTCTTGTTGGCTTTGATATCAATGGATACATATTTAAACTGTACATTGAGTTTATAAATGTGCTTATGTTATTTGAATCTGTTTTATTTCCCATATCAATGTTAAAGTCTCCACACAAAAAAATATTTTTATTAAAACTCTTCTCCATTAGTTCCAAGATTTTATCAGTGAATATTTCTATATTTGCTCCTGGTGATCTATATACACAACTTATTATTATGTTTTTATCGTTTTTGTTTATAATTTCTATTGTTATCATTTCCATAATATTATCAACTATTATTGACATTTCATTATTTAATTTACATTTTATTTCATTATTGACAAATAGTGCGACACCACCACCTCTTTTATTATTTCTGTTCATATGATATAATTCATACCCCTCGATGTGAATATTACTTGTGTTATCATCATTAAGCCATGTCTCTGACAGCGCTATTATCGTAAAAGTTCTATTTAATTGTTTTAAGTAATCTGTTATTTTGGATATGTTTGCATTTATACTTCTGCTATTAAAGTGAATAATGGAGAGAACTCCATTTGATATATTGATGTCATTAAACTGCTCTTCATTATAATATTCGCTATCTTTTATTACAGGAAAAAAATTTGCATCAATCACATTTTCAACATTATATATTTTAGCTTCTGAGTCTTCGTATGTTGTCATGTTCTAATGTATTTGTTCATTTCACTGTATATTTTATCCATTGTGAGTTGTTTCATTGATTTGTAATTTTCATCTCTTGAATTCATCCAGATCCGTCAGTTCTTTTATCATTTTAGGCTGAGACCCTTCCTTTGCTTTGATAAAGACGTATCCATTTCTAGTCCATGTTGATGCTATTTTTTTTCTTTGTTTTTTAACCACCTTGCTTCTTTTGCAATTTTTCCATTTTTCTTGGTAAGATGTTCATTTATGTAAACGTTTGTTCCCTGCAGATTTCTTCTATTTTGCATGACATAGTTTTTTGTATTCCTGCCAATGAACTTAACGACCACTGACGGTTTGAATCTTGGTGAATTACTGGGCAGGGTGTGACAGAACGAAATGTCCCCATATTTTATGTCCATGTTCATGTCCTGTAAGAAAGTAACTACAAGTTTCTCCAGACTCTCCTGTTCTTCCTGAGATTCATACTCACTTGGATCATTGTTATTAGGAGCTCTTTGATGTGTCCGACACTTACTAACATCAAGTCCTGAGATCACCACGTTTTCCTGCTTTGTGAATTGTTCTAAAACCTCTATTTTTTGTTCTAATTCTGCAATTCTCTTGTCTTTGTTAGTTACCAGTTCTTTCAGTTCTCTTATTTCTCCAACCAGACCGGCCTGGGACTCCATCTTTGCTGTTAAACTTTCTATTTGTCTACCCATAAAGTTGAGGGATTCTCTAAAGTCTTGCATATCTGAGTTGTTTCCCTCCGAGTCTGGTGACTTTTGTCCTCTATTTTTCATATTTACAGAGACTGGTGACTTTTGTCCTCTATTTTTCATATTTACAGAGACTGGTGACTTTGGTCCTTTACCTCTCGTCATACTTACAGAGTTTGTGATCTAGTGGTAGCAGGTCTTTTGTTTATTCACTGAACCACATGGCCTTTCCACGAGGCTCACAGGCCTAAAGATGATTTGTGTGGCCCAGCAGTGCAGCACCCAGATCAGCAGTTATTAGATCAGAACTCACGGTTTCAGCAGCCTGCAGCATTCAGATCCACCATCCGAAGAGGTCCGCTCACTAGATCAGACGCAGTCCAGCCAGCACCGCACTCAGCTCCGGTGGCTCAAGGCCCAGTTCAGACCCCCACCAGAACCGATGCAGCCCAGTTAGCACAGTACGTTCCAGGCCCAGCTCCGTGGAGACCACATGCGGTGCAAATGACAATAAAGACTCTCTGACTCTGATTTAATTCAGTTCAGTTTATTTATATAACACAAAGTCACAACAGAAGTCATCTCAGGACACTGAACAGAAACATTCATATATATAAAAAGTAAGTTAATAACATTATTTGAGGAGCAGACTGCCTTGACTTTAACTCCATCACAAACTCTCATCTTGAGCAAGCAGTGGTGACAGTGGAAAGAAAAAACTGCCTCGTGAGGAAGAAACCTTTAGCAGAACCAGGCTCAGGACAAGCGGCCATCTGCTTTGACCGGCTGGGTTTGGTAGGAACAGATACACAATGGCAGGTCAAGAATCACATGTTAAGATTGAAATAATATCAAATGAAAACTATTAAGTTTTAACAATTCATTTAAGGAAATTAGGTCAATTTGTCCTCCAGTATAGTAAGACTATAGTAGCATAACAACTACAGTATAGGATTTATCAAAAAGGAACGTCTTAAAACTGGACAATGTGTCAGCCTCACAGACAGAAACAGGAAGTTGGTTCCACAAGAGAGGAGCCTGAGAACTGAAAGATCCTCCTCCCATTCTGCTTTTGGAAACTCTAGGAACCACAAGTAAACCTGCAGTCTGAAAGCAAAGTGCTCCGTTAGGAAAATATGAAACAATAAGATCTGTAATGTAAGATGGAGCTAGGTTGTTGAGAGGTTTGTAGGTTAGAAGACTTTGAATTCAATTCTGGATTTGATAGGGAGCCAATAGAGAGAAGCTAAAACTGGAGAGATATGATGTATCCCACTAACTCCAGTTAAGACTCTGGCAGCGGCATTTTGGTTTAACTGAAGACTTTTTGGACACCCCATTTAAAGACCGTGTAAAGTGAATTTCAACATTTTCTTAAATAAACATTATAAATGTGATAATTGTAATCTTGTAAATGAGTAAAAAGTCTCAAAATTGTAGCTCAATTAATTTTGGAGTTATAGAGCAAACTGTGTATAAACATATTTCTGGTTCAGGATTTTTTAGGCGTGTTTTAAACGTGACCGCGTTTCGTCACGCGGTCCTCATTAGTATAGCCCCCACCCCCTGCAGCTCCAGCCGTATAAATTCGCCTCGGTGGAGCCGTTCACTCGCGAATCGCAGACAGCATCAGATAGCAATAGCATAGATATTTTGTTCATTGTTAGCTAGCTAATCAATTATGCCTCGTTCGTGCATCTTCCCTGGATGTCGCAATGGTCAGGGCACCCGTACAAATCATAACATGTTTTTATACTGCGTCGTTTTATGCTGAGTATCTGTAATGCCTGGTTGGGACAATGGTTAGAGCGCTTGCCTTCCGTCCCAAAGCCCACGGGTTCAAATCCCGCATGGTGTTTTTTTTTTTTAAATTCATTCCAGATTAAAAACACACAAGAAAACTATTTACAAAAACAGCGTAACTCTTGGAAAAAGTAGCTGCTGTTACAGACAGAACTCGGATAAAAACAGAGCAGGTTTACTGGCTCTGCTGTCTGCCTCAGTGCCTCTCCACTGTGGGACACGAGCAGGACCAGCGCAGCTGCCTGAAACCACGCCCACGCACTGACACGCCCCTAGCGTTCCAGACCAAGAGAAAATAAGGTTTTTTCATGATTTTTGAGACTTAATTTTATAAGGTAAACAATGTTTTTAATCAGTCAGATTTAAATGGGTGATTAATAACACATATTTATGCCATGTGACAAACTAAAAACACACATTTAATTTCACTTTACACGGTCTTTAAAGATTTGAGGATAAGGAGTAAAAACGATCAAATGTGGTGACACTTTGTCTTAAATTTTCTCTTATAAAACACTACCAGTACTCATCAATTCAGTTTATTTATATAGCGCCAAATCCCAACAAAGTTGTCTCAGGACACTTTACAGGAGCATTCACATCCATAGAAAAGCCAATTAGTAAAGTTCTCTATCTTCATCGTCAGTCTCTCACCCTGAGCAATCAACTTGTAATAATAAGCAGAAAAGCAAAATTTAACGAGTATTTGATGCTTTGTTTTTGTAAAAAATTAAAAAGTTATTTGATGAATGGATGATGAATTTTCAGCTGCAAAGCTATACTCCCTTGGAGGCCTCAGGTTGGTTTAAAACCACTTTTTACATAGTACTATTCATTTTGGCATTCATAAAGTTGTGGTGGTCAGATTTTATTTTAAATAAGGAAATAGGTTCTGGTTTGTTATTTAAGGTAAAATTATATTAGGAGTGGAAGTCAGCTCTGATCTTTGACATCATTCCTAATATTCACCAACCTAAGTGGTGCTAAACACAGATTAATCAAAGTGGATTTAAGTGGACCCTTTAAATGTCTCGTTGCATGTTTTGCTGAAAACCCTTTATAGAGCACTTAAAACGGCAACGAGGCCAACCAAAGTGCTGTACAATAGAAACAAACAAGCACAGCAGACAGGAAAATATAAAAATATAAATACAAATAGCAACAGAAACTAACTAAAATAGATAGTCTAAACCAGTGGTTCCCAACACTGATCCTTGAGGAACACCATCCTGCATGTTAGTGGTTTCTCTGCTCCAACACACCTGATTCAGTGATTTAATTACTTCATCAAGTTCTGCTGAAGCCTGTTAATCACACATTCTTTCATATCAGGTGTGTCAGAGCAGGTAAACAAAACATGCAGTATGGTGTTCCTCAAGGACCACAGTTGGGAACCATTGATCTAAACTTCTTTTGGAACAGTCCAGCAAAAGCTGCTAAACACAAATTTTACAAGAAACTTGGGGAACAAACGGGAGAAAACTAACAACAACAAATGTTGCAGGTCTCGTTTATATTCTTGAATGTCTGAACAGGTAACGGACGTTCTGGCTTGTTAAAAACAATTTTACCTAAACAACCAAATAAATACAAATTTGAACACGAACATTTAGTGCATTTCAAAATTCACAGTTCAAACAACACAAAGCAGTGCATTAAGAGGTCAAACACAACCTACAGTGATTACACATTCAAATACAGTTAACTAATAAATACATTAAACAAAGTGCTATTATTTTAAATAACATAAAACACGAAAATATCTAAAAACAACACTTCACATAGCTTATGTTATTGTTTTGACTAAAGTCCCTCTAATACTTGATGTCATTTATGAAGTTTTAACCGCTCTGTGTGGTTGGTCGTCTCCGCCCTCACATAACTGGGTTCAGGGCGTCGTAGAGCCGCTGCACTGCCAGTTCCACCATCTCTCTCAAAGAGTCGTCCTCTATGCTCTCGTCCTCGTAGTACGCCGACTGGAGGGAGTAAAAGAAGTCAGTGATGTAATCCAGCAGCCTGTGGACTGTACTGTGTTGGAGACTGAACACCTTTAGAGCCGCTCACCCTCGTTTCCAAACTGACGAGGACCGTTTTATCATCTACTGTCACAGAAATGTTTTTATCGTCGCTGAAGTCCACGCTTTCTACACCGAACATGTCTCTGAAAGCACATGGGACACAAACTATAATTTAAAGGTGTTGTGACATGATGTTGGAACTATGTATAAAGTGGCACAACATATATATGTTGCATCATTCAACTATGTTCGGTTTTACAAGCAAAATGATAAATCAATGAAAATTTGTTTCAAAAGTGATTTTAAATTGGCGCCGTGTTTCGTCACGGGAAATCCGGGTTCTTCCGCATGCGACGTCATGTGACGTAGGCACAAGAAGTCCAGTTTGTGGCCGCTATGAGAACGCAGTTTCATTGTCTTCAAGATCGCCTAGTTTTTTTGTATAACTTTAAAAATGCCGGTACGTTGTGTCGCATTTGGGTGTTTTAATATCGCCAGTGAACAAGAGAGCCTTTTCACTTTCCCAAAAGATGAAAAACTTCGTCAAGAAATCTCGGAGTCCACCTCGCTCCCTGAACGGTAAGACTCAAATAAATACGGCTGCAGACCTGCATTATAACCAGCTGTTTCTTGTTCATCACTCAAACTAACTTCGGCTTCCCAAACTGAAGACAAATCGCTCAAATCTTCACTTAAATGGCTTAAGTCCTCGGTTTATAGATTCACTGCTATTTGTTATTTACAATGTGCGTTCAATACATTACGTCATAAAAATGCGTCGGCGTTTGACCCCTCCTTTCTCCACCCGAAAACTGCGACGCACTGCAGTTACGCTTTATTAAAAAATACTTTAATATATTAATTATTCGAAGCATTTGTGTACAAAAAATCAAAATCTCCTGTTTCTAAAGATGTCTATCTTAGCATATTGTCTCAAACAGCTGCATTGATTTTACATTGACTTTTTTATTTATTTTTTTATTTGACGCATCCTTTCTTATAAGTGTACAAGTCTGACACAGGACTCACTGCAGCATGACTTCTAATCGAGTTTGGAAGACATCCATGTCCATAATGGTGCTCTGGGTCTCCATCACTGTTCATGCAACACAAAAGCAACAATCAGTCACACCATAAATAAATTAGAATTAATGCGAACCAACAAAAAGCATAAAGAAAACACTGTTTGACCTTTTTGAGCTTTTGGGTTGGACTGGACTTCCAGAACCACAGTGGTGACAGCGTCAGCGTACATGTCGTTGAGAGGGTTAGCTACCCACTAAGGCAGAAAAATAAAGAGCAGCAGAGTGAACAGCAGCCACTAGGTAATAATATTTTGGTTCAAGACTAGTCCGATGCAGAGATGCTGATGTGGCGTCTCACCTCCAGCATCACCATGCCAGCCTCGTGGACCAGAGTGATGTTCTTAAAGATCTTCAGTGTGTTTTTCAGAGTGCCATCCAGCTCCTCCACGTCTCCTGAAACAGATGGGTAAAAACTTTAAGGGAACGAAACACGACTGGGTTGTGCCTTAAAGGCGTGAAATGAACCGTTACCGGTGAGGGTCCTCAGATGGCAGACGAGCAGCGAGTACGGCCCAGTGAAGGGGACGGCCTGGGTCTGCTTCACGGTGCTCATGGCGAGCTCTGTGTACGCTGTTGACAGAACGGATCAGGCACATCGTGTTTTATCAGCAGGACAGTTCAGATCAGAACATTTGAATCGGGACACGTCAAACCCTCAGGAGATCCTGTGCTATAAGTAAATTACCTGAAAGATCAGATGGATTCAGGATGTGGTAGTTGAAGTTTTTCTTCACTAATATTCCGGACACCCTCTGACCCTGAACACATTTCTCATCAGCCAGAGAACCCATCACCTGAGAGGACAAGTTACAGATTTGTGTTTAAACGTGCCACTTCATTAGAAACACAGTTATCTCCCATGAACTGGTACAAAAACGGAGCAACCTGGGCTCAGGCACTCACTGCTCCTGGATGTTCGACTTCCTGAGTAACAGAACATAATTTTACGATCGGAGCTCACATGTCATCCACCTTTGCCTTGAACAATGGCACACCTCAGGGATGAGTTCTCGGCCCACTTCATTACTCTGTCTACACCAGTAACACCATAGTAAGACTGATAACTAACCATGTTGAAACTGCTTACAGGGAGGAGGTTCAGCATTGACACAGTGTTCAGACAATAACCTGGAATGAAACATTTCAAAAACCAATAATGCACTTTTCATCCAAAGTTAAAGCAAGCTCACCTGCTATTCTTTGATGTTTTATTCTAAAAATAAAGACAAAATTGAGATGGTAGAGTACGGACCTTGGCCAGCTTCTCCCCTCTGAAGTTCAGAGTGACGGCTTCGGTGTTGCGAGGGTTGTGGACTTCGATGTGAACCTGGTCGTTATCCTCATACTCCCTGATCAGGGCGGCCTTCAGACGGGCCATCTCATTCTGCTCCCCGTGAACCAGGATCTGAGAACAAATACATCTCACTTTAACTAAGAAAAGTGTTTATAGTTACACATTTAAAGGAAAAAAAGAACAATATGAACAGTTTTTTTTAATCTTTATTCATTTTCAGTTAAAATTGAGTAAATATTAAAACAAAACAAAAACAATTTTTTTAAAGAAAATGAAAGGCAGCAGAGTGAAGATAAAATCTTATAACATCTGCTCCTTTAAAAAAAAAAAATACTTATGAAATAAAATACAAAAAATACCTTCAAACTTAAGTAGTCTTTATATAACATAACAAGCCAAAAACCGACTCCGTGCCAAGAACAACCGATTCTAATAAGAATATGCTAAACAATTTCATATTTTTTCAATAGACTACTTTTTACCATTTTCTTAAACAAAAACATTGAGGGAGCTTTTTTACAACTTTTATCCAAAACATTCCACAGTTTTATTCCTTGAACTGATGTGCATCGTTCCTTTGAGTTTGTTCTAATTTTTGGTTTTACAAACATTGCTAATCCTTTTAAATTGTAATTACTGACTCTCTTAATAAAATAAGATTGAATATATGGAGGTAAGGAATTTGTATGAGCTCTGTACATAACCTGAAGAATTCCATAGTCAACCAGTTCATAAAACTTTAATAAATTTAGCTGATGAAATAATATGTTGGATGGGTGAGTGTAATGCTTTCCTGAGATGATTCTTATTGCTCTTTTCTGTAAAATAAAAATAGAATTTGTAGATGTTTTACATGCCTTTCCCCAAACTTCAACACAATAAGTCAAATATGGAAGAACTATCACATTATACAATATAAGTAGTGCTTTATCGTTAAAGCTGCACTATGTAACTTTATAATGCAGTCTGTAACTTTTCTAACAATATATTTTTAACATATTTCTTCACTCTGTCACTATCTACTGACAGACTGATGTTAGACAAAGTAATCTCTGAAAAAAACTATAGTCCCCTTGCTTCTCTATCAGCATTTATAAAAACACTAAAAACACAGAGTGACCCGCCGTTAACCAGCCAATAAAAACAGAGTTTGTAACCAGCCAATAAAAACAGAGCTTGAATTTGAATCAGCCAATAAAAACAGAGCTTGAATTTGAATTTCAGCAGGGCCAGGGGGAGCATAGCCATATATGGCTCTGAGGGGGAGGGATCAGAATGCTTTGCCTGTTGAAATTTTTTCTAAGTTCTGCACTCTACAGAAAGTTACACATAGCACCTTTAAATAATTATTTTGCCTTGTATTATACAGCAATAGATCTGGCTATCTTTGTTCTCAAATAATTAAGATGAGATTTCCAGGTCAGGTTCTCATCAATAACTACACCCAAAAATTTCACTTCTTTCACTTTACTAATTATATTACAGTACCATTAATTTTAAATGTAGCATCAACTGTGGTTTTTCTATTACTAAATAATATATTAAATTTTTTTTTCTTCCAAATTTAGCGATAATTTGTTAAGCCCAAACCAAGTCTGTATTTTTACAAACTCTGTTTCCATCATGTTCAGCATATGATCCAAATTTGTTCTCCAAACAAAAAAAAGTGGTATCATCTGCAAACAGAACACACCTAAACAGCCCCGACACATTCACCAAATCATTTATGTACAAAAGAAACAACTTTGGACCAAGCACTGAACCTTGTGGGACCCCACACGTAATACTAGCAAGTTTGGATCTTACTTCATTTATTTGAACAAATTGCTTCCTATTTGTCAGATAACTAGATACCCATTGTAATACTTGACCCCTCATTCCATATTTGTACAATTTCTCCAAAAGAATGCAGTGATCAATAGTATCAAAGGCTTTTCTGAGGTCAACAAAAATACTGACACAATATTGTTTTTCATCCATAGCTGTAGTTATTTGTTCAATAAAGTCCATGAGAGCCATTGATGTTGAATGACTTTTTCTGAAACCATATTGATTATCACTCAGAACCATTTGTTTATCAAGAAATCTATCCAGTCTGATCACAAATAATTTTTCTAGTATCTTAGGGAACTGGGGCAGCAATGATATTGGTCTATAGTTATCAAACTTACATTTTTCACGATTTTTATAGAGTGGAATTACCTTTGCAATTTTCCTACCCATATGGGAATATCCCTGTTGAGAATGACAAATCACATATATAAGTAAAAGGCTCAATGACAAAACTGATAATTTCCTTCACAAGGGTCATATCCATGTCTAACCAGTCTTTAGATTTTGTGTTTGAAAGTTTTTTAGCATGTTCATTATTTCATTTTTGTCAGTTCCTTCAAGAACTAAATTATCATTGCAACCATTAACTGCATGAGTTACACTTCCTTGTACATCTGGTATGCTAGCTGCAAGACTTCGGCCGGAGTCAACAAAATAATCATTAAATTGATTGACAATTTCACTTTGCTCATAGATTTTGTTTTGCTCATAGACCACCTGTCAAGGTCCAGACCTCCTGTCAGGGTCCAGACCACCTGTCAGAGTCCAGACCTCCTGTCAGGGTCCAGACCTCCTGTCAGAGTCCAGACCACCTGTTAGAGTCCAGACCACCTGTCAGGGTCCAGACCACCTGTCAGAGCCAGACCACCTGTCAGGGTCCAGACCACTTGCCTGAATCCAGACCACTTGCCAGGGTCTACACAACCTGCCAGAGTCTACACCACCTGCCAGAGTCCAGACCTCCTGTCAGAGTCTAGACCACGTCAGAGTCTAGACCACCTGTCAGAGTCCAGACCACCTGTCAGAGTCCAGACCACCTGTCAGGGTCCAGACCACTTGCCAGAGTCTACACCACCTGCCAGAGTCCAGACCTCCTGTCAGAGTCTAGACCACCTGTCAGAATCCAGACCACCTGTCAGAGTAGACCACCTGTCAGAGTCTAGACCACCTGCCAGATTCCAGACCACCTGTCAGAGTCCAGACCACCTGTCAGGGTCCAGACCACCTGTCAGAGTCCAGACCACCTGTCAGAGTCCAGACCTCCTGTCAGAGTCCAGACCACCTGTCAGAGTCCAGACCTCCTGTCAGAGTCCAGACCTCCTGTCAGAGTCTAGACCACCTGTCAGAGTCTAGACCACTTGCCAGAGTCCAGACCACCTGTCAGAGTCCAGACCACTTGCCAGAGTCTACACCACCTGCCAGAGTCCAGACCTCCTGTCAGAGTCCAGACCTCCTGTCAGAGTCTAGACCTCCTGTCAGAGTCTAGACCACCTGTCAGAGTCTAGACTACCTGTTAGGGTCCAGACCACCTGTCAGGGTCCAGACCACCTGTCAGAGTCCAGACCCCCTGTCAGGGTCCAGACCACCTGTCAGAGTCCAGACCACTTGCCAGAGTCTACACCACCTGCCAGAGTCCAGACCTCCTGTCAGAGTCTAGACCACCTGTCAGAGTCTAGACCACCCGTCAGAGTCTAGACCACCTGTCAGAGTCTACACCACCTGCCAGAGTCCAGACCTCCTGTCAGAGTCTAGACCACCTGTCAGAGTCTAGACCACCTGCCAGAGTCTACACCACCTGCCAGAGTCCACACCACCTGTCAGAGTCCAGACCACCTGTCAGAGACTACACCACCTGCCAGAGTCCAGACCTCCTGTCAGAGTCTAGACCTCCTGTCAGAGTCTAGACCACCTGTCAGAGTCTAGACCACCTGTCAGAGTCTAGACCACTTGTCAGAGTCCAGACCACCTGTCAGGGTCCAGACCACCTGTCAAGAGTCCAGACCACTTGCCTGAGTCAGACCACCTGTCAGAGTCCAGACCACCTGTCAGAGTCCAGACCACCTGTCAGAGTCTACACCACCTGCCAGAGTCCAGACCTCCTGTCAGAGTCTAGACCACCTGTCAGAGTCTAGACCACCCGTCAGAGTCTAGACCACCTACCAGAGTCCAGACCTCCTGTCAGAGTCTAGACCACCTGTCAGAGTCTAGACCACTTGTCAGAGTCTAGACCACCTGCCAGAGTCTACACCACCTGCCAGAGTCCACACCACCTGTCAGAGTCCAGACCACCTGTCAAGAGACTACACCACCTGCCAGAGTCCAGACCTCCTGTCAGAGTCTAGACCTCCTGTCAGAGTCTAGACCACCTGTCAGAGTCTAGACCACCTGTCGGAGTCTAGACCACCTGTCAGAGTCCAGACCACCTGTCAGGGTCCAGACCACCTGTCAAGAGTCCAGACCACTTGCCTGAGTCAGACCACCTGTCAGAGTCCAGACCAGCTGTCAGAGTCCAGACCACCTGTCAGAGTCTACACCACCTGTCAGAGTCCAGACCTCCTGTCAGAGTCTAGACCACCTGTCAGAGTCTAGACCACCTGTCAGAGTCTAGACTACCTGTTAGGGTCCAGACCACCTGTCAGGGTCCAGACCACCTGTCAGAGTCCATTTCACTTGCCTGAGTCCAGACCATTTGCAAGAGTCTACACCACCTGCCAGAGTCCAGACCTCCTGCCAGAGTCCAGACCTCCTGTCAGAGTCTACACCATCTGCCAGAGTCCAGACCTCCTGCCAGAGTCCAGACCACCTGTCAGAGTCCAGACCACCTGTCAGGGTCCAGACCACCTGTCAAGAGTCCAGACCACTTGCCTGAGTCCAGACCACCTGCAAGAGTCTACACCACCTGCCAGAGTCCAGACCTCCTGTCAGAGTCTAGACCACTTGTCAGAGTCTAGACCACCTGTTAGGGTCCAGACCACCTGTCAGGGTCCAGACCACCTGTCAGAGTCCAGACCACTTGCCTGAGTCCAGACCACCTGCCAGGGTCAACACCACCTGCCAGAGTCCAGACCACCTGTCAGAGTCCAGAACACTTGCCTGAGTCAGACCACCTGTCAGAGTCCAGACCACCTGTCATAGTCCAGACCACCTGTCAGTGTCCAGAACACTTGCCTGAGTCAGACCACCTGTCAGAGTCCAGACCACTTGCCTGAGTCTAGACCACCTGTCAGAGTCTAGACCACCTGTCAGAGTCCAGACCAGCTGTCAGGGTCCCGACCACCTGTCAGAGTCCAGACCACTTGCCTGAGTCCAGACCACCTGTCAGAGTTTACACCACCTGCCAGAGTCCAGACCACCTGTCAGAGTCCAGAACACTTGCCTGAGTCAGACCGCCTGTCAAGAGTCCAGACCACCTGTCAGAGTCCAGACCACCTGTCAGAGTCCAGACCACCTGTTAGAGTCCAGACCACCTGTCAGAGTCTAGACCACCAGTCAGAGTCTAAACCACTTGCCTGAGTCTAGACCACCTGTCAGAGTCTAGACCACCTGTCAGAGTCCAGACCAGCTGTCAGGGTCCAGACCAGCTGTCAGAGTCCAGAACACTTGCCTGAGTCAGACCGCCTGTCAAGAGTCCAGACCACCTGTCAGAGTCCAGACCACCTGTCAGAGTCCAGACCACCTGTCAGAGTCTGGACCACCTGTCAGAGTCTGGACCACTTGCCTGAGTCAGACCACCTGTCAGAGTCCAGACCAGCTGTCAGGGTCCAGACCACCTGTCAGAGTCCAGACCAGCTGTCAGGGTCCAGACCAGCTGTCAGAGTCCAGACCACCTGTCAGAGTCCAGACCACTTGCCTGAGTCAGACCACCTGTCAGAGTCCAGACCACCTGTCAGAGTCCAGACCAGCTGTCAGGGTCCAGACCAGCTGTCAGAGTCCAGACCACCTGTCAGAGTCCAGACCACTTGCCTGAGTCAGACCACCTGTCAGAGTCCAGACCACCTGTCAGGGTCCAGACCACCTGTCAGAGTCCAGACCAGCTGTCAGGGTCCAGACCAGCTGTCAGGGTCCAGACCACCTGTCAGGGTCCAGACCACCTGTCAGAGTCTGGACCACTTGCCTGAGTCAGACCACCTGTCAGAGTCCAGACCAGCTGTCAGGGTCCAGACCACCTGTCAGGGTCCAGACCACCTGTCAGAGTCCAGACCAGCTGTCAGGGTCCAGACCACCTGTCCGAGTTTACACCACCTGCCAGAGTCCAGACCACCTGTCAGAGTCCAGAACACTTGCCTGAGTCAGACCACCTGTCAGAGTCCAGAACATTTGCCTGAGTCAGACCACCTGCCAAGAGTCCAGACCATCTGTCAGAGTCCAGACCACTTGCCTGAGTCAGACCACCTGTCAGAGTCTAGACCACCTGTCAGGGTCCAGACCACCGGTCAGGGTCCAGACCACCTGTCAGAGTCCAGACCACTTGCCTGAGTCAGACCACCTGTCAGAGTCCAGACCAGCTGTCAGGGTCCATACCGCCTGTCAGGGTCCAGACCACCTGTCAGAGTCCAGACCAGCTGTCAGGGTCTACACCACCTGCCAGAGTCCAGACCACCTGTCAGAGTTTACACCACCTGCCAGAGTCCAGACCACCTGTCAGAGTCCAGAACACTTGCCTGAGTCAGACCACCTGTCAGAGTCTAGACCACCTGTCAGGGTCCAGACCACCTGTCAGGGTCCAGACCAGCTGTCAGGGTCCAGACCACCTGCCAGAGTCCAGACCACCTGTCAGAGTCCAGACCACCTGTCAGGGTCCAGACCAGCTGTCAGGGTCCAGACCACCTGTCAAAGTCCAGACCACCTGTCAGGGTCCAGACCAGCTGTCAGGGTCCAGACCACCTGTCAAAGTCCAGACCACCTGTCAGGGTCCAGACCACCTGCCTGAGTCCAGACCACCAACTGAAGATCAAAGCAGCAGAAAACTAGAACACCAACCATGCATCTGCTCAAATGTGAAATCTGCAGTCAGGTCAGGATGTAAAACCAAACCTGTGCTCATCAAGTTCAAAGATCATCACTGGATCTTCAGATCCTGACTCAGAAACATTGAACGGTTCATTTCTATGTGTTAAAAATTAAAAAGATGCTCATTTTAAGCCAGGAATGAGTTTATATCTTCATGGATGATGGATGGTTGAGATCAGTTAATCTCTGATGGGATGTGAGTGTTCTGATCATAATTCATGGGTCAAAGGTTCTGATGAGGTTTGCTGTGTTTTCAGCTCTTCATACTGTAATATTGGATCTGCTTAATCTGTCTATAATAAACGGTTATGTACCACAGAGCTTTAAGATTGCTGTAATTAAACCTTTACTAAAGAAATATAACCTTGACTCAGGAGTCCTAGCCAATTATAGACCTATATCTAATCTAACTTTCATCTAAAAAAAATCTAGAGAAAATAGTTGCTGATCAGTTACGTGAACATCTGCAAAGAAATAATCTGTTTGAAGAATTTTAGACAGGGTTTAGATCTCACCACAGCACTGAATCTGCACAAGTGGAAGTTATTAATGATATTCTCATTGCCTCTGACAATGGACAGGTGTCTACCCTGGTCCTGTTAGACCTCAGTGCTGCATTTGATACAGCTGATCATAATATTTTATTACAGTAACTTGAATATGATATTGGAATTACAGAAACAACTCTGAATTAATAATAATAATAATAATGAATTTAATTTATAACGCACTTTTCATTAACGAAAATCTCAAAGTGCTACAAAGTGCAACAGAATTTAAACGTCAATAAAACAAGTAATAAAACAAGTAAAATCAATAACAGTATCAACTAAGATCAAAGGTAGAATCATGAGGAGGCAGAGTATGCTCGGTTGAAAAGAAAGGTCTTCAAGCCGCTCTTAAAGTCAACCAGTGACTGTGGGGCTCTCAGGCAGTCAGGAAGAGAGTTCCACAGGCGGGGGGCAGCCACACCGAAAGCCCGGTCTCCCATGGTCCTTAATTTGGTTCTCGGAATGTGAAGGAGATTACTGTTCTGTGACCGCAGAGATCGGGTGGATGAGTATGGAATAAGAATGTCCTTTAGATAATCTGGTGAAGTTCCATGTAAGCATTGATGTGTAATGAGAGCAGTTTTGTACTGAATTCTGTAGGTGACAGGAAGCCAATGGAGGTTATGTAGAATGGGTGTAATATGTTCAAATTTACGAATTCTCAACAAGATCCTTGCTGCACTGTTTTGAATATATTGAAGCTTCTGAAGGTATTTGCCAGGGATTCCAATAAACAGGGAGTTGCAGGTTTAAATCATATGTATCTGATAGATTCCAGTTTGTAAATGTAAATAATGAATATCCTGATGCATGCTCATAATGATAAATAAATAAATAATGAATAGTGAATAAATAATGAATAAATAATGAATCTTCATCATACACCAAAGTTAGTCATAGAATTCATCAGGGTTCAGTGCTTGGACCAATACTCTTTAGCTTGTACAGTATATGCTTCCATTATGTAAATTTATTAAACAACATGGGATACATTTTCATTGTTATGCTGATGATACACAGTTATATTTGTCCACAAAACCCAATGAATCCAATCAGCTACTTAAACTACAAGCATGTCTTAAAGACATAAAAACATGGGTGACCCTAAATGTTCTGCATTTGAACACAGACAAGACTGAGGTTTTAGATTTTGGATCAGAGCATCTTAGGAATTAATTTTTCAATCTTTCATTCTCCTTGGAGGACATTAATCTGGTCTCCAGCTCTAATGTTAAAAATCTTGGTGTTATTTTTGATCAGGGCATGTCTTTTATCCTCCACATTTAAAACGTTACTAGAACCATCTTCTTCAATCTGCGTAAATAACTAAAATTAGAAACATCTTATCTAAAAATGATGCAGAAAAACTGGGTCATGCATTTGTCACGTCTAGACTGGACTATTGCAATGGTTTATTATCTGTGTGTCCAAATACTTCTTTAAAAAGTCTAGTTAATCCAAAATGCTGCTGCCAGAGTCTTAACTGGATCAGAACAAGCGCTCAATACAACTGGAGTTAGTGGGAGAGATCATATATCTCCAGTTTTAGCTTCGCTCCATTGGCTACCCGTCAAATCCAGAATTGAATTCAAAATCTTACTTCTAACCTACAAAGCTCCCAAAAAACCTAGCTCCATCTTATATTACAGATCTTATTGTTCCATGTTTTCCTAACAGAGCGCTTCGCTCTCATACTGCAGGCTTACGGTACTCGCGGTTCTGTTTCCAAAAGCAGAATGGGAAGAAGATCTTTCAGTTGTCAGGCTCCTCTCTCGTGGAACCAACTTCCAGTTTCTGTCCATGAGGCTGACACATTGTGCAGTTTTAAAACTGGGCTTAAGATTTTCCCTTTTGATAAATCATGTAGTTAGGGTTGGCTTGTTCTGCTGCTATAGGCTTAGACTACTAGAGGACAAATTGACGTTATTTCCTTAAATTAATAGTTAAAATTGAATAGTTTTCATTTGATACTACAGTATTTCTATCTTAAGATGTGATTCTTGACCTGCCATTGTGTATCTGTTCCTCTCAAACCCAGCCGGTCAAAGCAGATGGCCGCTTGTCCGGAGCCTGGTTCTGCTAAAGGTTTCTTCCTCATGAGGGAGTTTTTCCTTTCCACTGTCACCTTCATGCTTGCTCAAGATGAAAGTTTTTGACGGGAGTTAAATTCAAAGCAGTCTGCTCCTCAGATAAATACAGTAATGCTAAATTATTATTTTTATATATGAATGTTTCTGTTCAGTTCCTCGAGACAACTTTTGTAGTGACTTGTGGCTTTATAAATACTGTAAACTGAATAGAAAATTTGAAATAATAGTTTGAATATACGAATCTTTAAACTTGTTAAAAGTAGTTTCTCTTCATTTCAGGAGCGATAATGGATGGAGACTCTGCCCTCGTCAAAAATGGCCCCGCCCCTGAGGAGCAACAGATGGTGGGAGGTTTGTGTTGGCCTGTCAATCACTGTCATGATCTTTTAATAATCAATCATGCTTCAAATCTGAGCTAAAACTGACATGGGATCAGATTTCTTCATTCCAGGGTCAGTCAAAAAAATCCTGTACAGTATTCCATTTATTTTACAATTCTTTACAGTTATTAAACAATCCACCAAACACCCATCTGTACTGTATGTTGGTAACAAAAATACAATTTCTTAACAGTTTTAAATTATAATTTTCCATTCCAGTATTACCAAAGTTGAGACAGGAGAACTCAGTCTGACTCCACTGTCCAACACAAACATTTCATTTTAATGTAAAACGATGAATGATCTAATTAATAGGATGAAATGTCACAGCCTTTGAAGTGCTGTCTCCAATAATTATAACTACAGATGGAAAAATATCCAACTCATTCCCTGTGATTAGTTTTTTATTTAGATACTTCTGATCTGTTAGGCTGATTGGTAACTCTAAATTGACCCTAGGTGTGAGTGAAACAGGTCCCTCTGGTAAATGAGTCCCTGTGGCTCAACGAGCCTGTATAAATAAAGGTTGAATGAATGAATGATCTGCTGCCACTTGCTCATGTAGCTCTGAGCAAGATGGCGGCTCAAAGCCTCATCTTGTTAGCAGACTGCTCTGTGCTGAACCATTCCAGTGGTCTATAAGGTTCAACAGTTCCTAAAACCGACTCAGTGCTTACAGAAGGAGGTGAGCACCTCCTTCAGATCTCCCCTCTCTGACTCCTCCCATTTGTGGTCCTACTTGAATTAACAAATGGACTTGGGTTCAGTTTTTCAAGGTCACTGTTTTCTGGATGGATTCAACACCAGCTGATGGGTGTTTCACCTCCTTGCATTCCCCTATCCTTCTCTCTCCCCTCCTTTTCACCTCACTGTTTTCTTTACACACTCCAAAACTGAGGTGCAGAACAGGAGGAGCAGGAGGACAAAGAAGTTTGAAGTGAGGTTTTGGTCAGCAGGAGGAGAGAGACAAAAGAAGAAGAGTCAGAGGACTGGAGGGGAAGAGAGGAAAAAGGAGGAGCAGCTACTGTATAGAGGATAGTGGGAAAGAGACCTTGCTACTCACCTGCAACTCCTTAAGAGGAGAGCGAATAAGTGCACCAGGAAGGAGTAGCAGTGCTGAGGAGGACGTGTCTACAGGAGAACCAGAACAATCACCTCCTTTGCATCTCTCAGGAAACCAGACACTTGTACTCCTCACCGGGAAAGTTCTGTCCTGCTGCTCCTTCTTCCTCTGATCCTCCTGTCAATGGACCTTCTCCTTCTGCTCCTTCTCCCTCAGCTCACTTTCTCCTCACCTTCTCTTCTATTCCTGCCTCCCTCTGCTCCTCCTTGTGCACCTCCTGGCCCGGCCTCTACTCCTCTGCCCTCTTGAGTTGTTTTTGAAAATTGTTTCTTCTTCTCTTACTGAAAATGGTGCATTCTGATCACTTCCTGTTTCCTAGACCACCTCTAACTTTCTGATCTCCTAGTTGTCATGGAAACAGACTACCGTGGCAAAATTCGCCTAGTTATCGAAAAGCAGACACCTCATTCATAATTTCAAATCATCGGCTCAGGGTGATAGTTCCAGTTACTGTACTCAAATTGTTTTAAAAACGACATATCAACAAACACTATTTAACACTCACATTTCTTGCTGACCTGTGTGGATGTCTGGAAGCTCCGCCAACCCGACCCTGACCGCACCATGGACAGAGGAAGCTGGCCAGAGACAAACCCAATCACTGGACTTTCTGTCATATTTACCGTGCCTCGCAGCTGCGCTCCGTTCAGAGGTCTTCAGGAGCAGGTGTGGGGAGAATGGGTTTTCGGCACCAAAATGATGGGGATTTTAAACCCCTGTTACCTTAATAAAAACCACACAAAGATAAACAAGAGAACAGTGTTAAATCAGACAAACAACTTTGCAAAGGGGAATGGCTTTTAATGTCTTTTGAAACTTAGTTTGTCTCAAATACATTGTCCTGCACAATTCCAAATTGTACTGGACATGACAAGCTATTTAAACAAGAAGCAGGTGGAGTTTGACAAGCTCTGACGTCTTACAGATAAAACAAACAAGTCGTGTTTCTGATCCTACAAGAACATCTTATCCAGACATTGTCAAGGCTAGAAGACTGTCTTTTCTGTATCAGAGAAAAGCAAACAACATGTTTGTACTATCAAATATAAGTGTTAAAAGGGAACAGAGAATATTTGATATAAGTGAGCTGGGTTATAATTATTGGGTCAGAGTAATTAGTTTTAGATGATAAATATTGAACATCTCCATCAAGTAGACTATAATATTTTATCAGTTATGTATAGGGCTCAAAATAATGCATTACCTTTAAATATCCAAATGCATTTTGTTAAAAGACAAAGTTGTTATAATCTTAAGGGGACAGAGATGTTTGTAAAACCACAATTCAGAACTAGTTTGAAGGGACGTTCTACCTCAATCCAGGGAATTAGATTATGGAATGGCTTGGAGAATGTAGTTAAAAATGCCAAGTCAATGTTTACATTTAAGAAAATGATCAAAATGAATGTGTTAAAAAATATAAATGAAATAGCGTAATGTGTATTGTATTAGTTAGAAAATTAGAAAGAGTTAGTCATTTTGTACTGTTGGTTGAAGATTATCATTGTTTAATCTGATTGTTGGAAAAAAGGGGCAGATATAACAAGATTTATTCTTCTTTCTGCTACCTTTCATTTTTTTAAACATTTTGTACATTATCATTTATGGGATTGTCTTGTTTTGTTTCTTTTGTACAAAAAAAAGAACAAATTTAATAAACTTAAACATAAACATGTGATGTGACTGTTTCAAACCTTGAAATAGGAGACAATCTATTTTCAAACCACATGCCAGTCCGGTTTAAGTTCACCCTCCCCCATGTAACTCAAGACATGCATTTCTGCACGTAAAGGCAGGAATTTTAACCATTTAACTGCCGCACGTTTCACTGAGGTTTACAACAATGATATATTAATTCAGCCCCCAATGTTCCTCTCCAGCACTGAGTAACTGACATCCCAGTTTGACTCTGCTTGTTTAAAGACTCTGGATCAAGTAGCTCGTATTAAATCTAGGAGACCAAAACTCAGAGCAGAACCGTGGCTGGATGACGCGACCAGAGCTGTTAGGCAGCAATGCAGGAAGGCGGAGCGAAAATGGAGAAAAGATAGACTGCAGGTCTCTTTTCAGATGGTAAAAGAGAGCTGGCGCCGATATCAGAAAGCAGTAAAAACTGCTAAATCACAATACTTCTCTGATATCACTGTTGCAAACTCTCGCAATCCTCGAGTTCTGTTCTCCACCCTAAACTCTGTTCTCCATCTCACTGAACAATCACCCCTGGAAACCTCGACTGATCTGTGCGAGAACTTCCGACATTTCTTTTTAGATAAAATTGCAACCACCCGGGCTCTCATTTCTCCTCCAACTCATGATCCATCCATCCCACCTCAATCTGTTACTGTTTGTGACCATTTTGAACCAGTCTCTCTGTCCTCTCTAGAGCAGGTCATGTGCAACCTGAAACCATCTGGTTCCCCCTTTGATGTGGTCCCCCCTCAGCTACTAAAGGAGGTTTTTCACACTCTAGGGCCCTCCATTCTCTCTACTGTTAATAGCAGTCTATCCTCGGGTGTGGTGCCAAAATCAATCAAACATGCTGCTGTCCAACCTCTCCTGAAAAAAACAAACCTCGACCCTTCAGTTGTTTCTAACTTAAGGCCTGTCTCCAGAATCCCATTTGTATCTAAACTTCTAGAGAAAATAGTTGAGTCCCAGTTGAAGTGCTTCCTGGAGGATCACGCTATCCCTGAGCTATTCCAGTCTGGCTTCAAATCCCTCCACAGCACTGAGACTGCCCTACTGAAGGTTTTTAACGACATCTTCCTATCCACAGACACTGGTGACTCTGTGTTGCTTGTCCTATTGGACCTCACATCCGCTTTCGACACCATCGACCATGAGATCCTCATTGCTAGGTTGGAGCAGTGGGTGGGCATCACAGGGTCAGCCCTAAATTGGTTCAGATCCTACCTCTCTGACAGGTCCTTTTGTGTTTCCATCAATGATTTTAGTTCTGCAGTGGCGGCTCTTAAATGGGGGGTTCCGCAGGGGTCCATCCTGGGTCCTCTCTTATTCTCCTTATACCTGCTGCCACTTGGTGCTATTTTCCGGAAACACAACATACCCTTCCACTTCTACGCCGATGACTGTCAAATTTACTTCCCCCTAAGACAAAATGGTACATGCTCTATTCAACCTCTGCTCGACTGCCTGGCTGACATCAGGGACTGGATGGCTTTAAATTTCTTAAGCTTCAATGATAAGAAGTCTGAAGCCATATTGTTCCTTCCCAATGACACAACCTCGAACCACTGCATCAACCTTTCTGCTCTACCCCTGTCTGAAAAACAAAAAGTCACAAATCTGGGAGTGATAATGGATCCTTCCATGAAACTTAACAGTCATGTAAACATGATCGTCAAATCCTGTTTTTTCCAGCTGAGGCGACTGTCTAAGCTGAAGCCCATATTATCAAAAAATAACCTGGAGACAGTGATTCACGCATTTATTACATCTAGGCTTGATTACTGCAATTCACTTCTGCTTGGCGTCAGTCAGGCCACCATTGCACGACTACAACTGGTTCAGAACGCAGCAGCCCTATTTTTAACCAGTACACGCAAAAGTGAGCACATTACACCAGTCTTTGCCTCCTTGCACTGGCTACCGCTTCATCTTCGAATCCAGTTCAAAATTCTCATGTATGTCTACAAATCACTGAACAGTCTCGCCCCCGCCTATCTCTCTGATCTGATACACCCATATGTCCCTCCACGTGCTTTTAGGTCACTGGACCAGGTACTTTTAATACCCTTTTAGACCGCAGGTAGCGCTGAAGATACTTTTTACACACGTTTTCCCAAGCTATTTTTAGATTACCGTAACTCTGTAACCGTTTGTGCTATCAGAAAAATGCAAACGGTGTTTGAAATAAAAAAAGTTCGCTTTTAGGCTCTTTTTGCTGGTATTACGGTAATCACCCTCCGTCAGCTGCAAACGCCCTGGAAAGCGAGTCTTCGTCTTCAGCACGAACAGAGTGCAGCGTGAGCAGGAACAAACATGAGCAACAGAGCAGAGATTCAGCAAAAACTATGTCAAATAAAGGATTAAAAAGACAATAATAAGATTCCTGGATGATTTGAATTTGGAGAAGTTTCTTTTTGTTCTTCTGAAGAAAAAGCTGAAAAAACATTTGATCTAACAATCTAATAACTTTTTTAATTTTATTTCTGAATGAATGAGGGCTGTTATTTGGGGGATAATTGTTTTAGATGGATATCCTTCATCTACAAGACCCTCCTAAACCTAGTCCCGTCATACCTCACCTCCTTAATACAAACATCACACAGTCATTACTCCCTGCGCTCTAACGATTTAGTCCTCCTGTCAGTTCCTCCTGTCAGAACTGAACTAGGAAAAAGAGCGTTCAGCTTCGCCGTCCCCTCAGCCTGGAACAACTTACAGAAAGATCTGAAACTATCAACATTCATCTCTCCTGGATCCTTTATGTCAACCGTAGTAGAAAATGTCATCAAGAAACTTGACCATTGCAGATGTTTCTAACCACTACTTATCCAATATACATGTCATTGTTGTTTTTTTTGTCTGCTTGTTTTGTATATAATGTATATAGAAATCTGTCATATCCTGTTGGTTTTGAACTGTCAACATCTGTTTACTGTGATTGTAGTTTTCTTTATTTTCTTTTTGATAAGTGCAAATGCCTATTGCCAATGTGACGTGTGCTGCTGACCACTTGACCAGGTCACCCTTGTAAAAGAGATCTCGATCTCAACGGGCTCTACCTGGTTAAATAAAGGTGATTGATTGATTGATTGATTGATTGATTTATACTGGGTACATATAATAGGATATAGTTTTATTTTATTTTTTATATTTTATTTTGTTTTTGGAATAGTATATCAAGTCTATAACATATAATATTCATCAGTTTGTACTTTGTTTGTGTAGAAGATAATGAGAAATGTAGGGAGGGGAAATTCGCCTGTAAATAATTTGAATTGTTAGTCTGTTTCTTATTTGTAAAAATAAGTGAGAATAAAAAAACATTGTAAATATGTTCTATAGTGTTGAAATTGTTAATTTATGATGCAAAATCTGTACTGCATGTTCAAATGCAGTGTTTTATTTGCATAAAATCTCTAAAATCTAATTTCGCTTATTGTTTTTTCTTGATGTTAAACAGTTTAATAGTTGTTTTTTAACAAGTATAATGTAAAATAATGCCAGATATTGAAAGATCTAAATATTCTGAACAAATGTGCTGAAGCACTTGTCCATATAACATTTTCTTCATATTTTCTATTGAAAAACAAGTAAAAAATGCCAGGCAGAAATTTGAGGCTTAGGTGTAAAAGGGTTAAGAGTTCCAGAAACTCGGCTTAAGCGCAGAGATGACAGGGCGTTCTCTGTAGCAGGCCCAAGACTCTGGAACGAGTTACCGCTGCTCATCAAACAGGCCCCCTCCCTCTCAGTTTTCAAATCCCGGTTAAAAACTCACTACTATTCTGTTGCTTTCAACACCAGCTCATTTGTATTTGTTCATTTTATTTATGATCTGCAATGTTTTTGTGTATTTCATGTTGTACTTCATTGTCTTTGTTGCCTATTGCTTGTTTGTTTGTTCAGCACTTTGGTTCGGACTTGTTCCTGTTTAAAGTGCTTTATAAATAAAATGGTATGGTATGGTATATACATATAAAACTGTCTTTTTTATTTTATTTGCTGACAGATACATTATTAACATTGTTAATATTACCATGCAGACAGTTCAACATAAAATGTTTTTATTTTCATTTGATATTTTATTGTTACCTATAATCTGATATTATCAGTAATCTTGTTTTCAACATAAAATGTTTTTATTTTCATTTGATATTTTATTGTTACCTATAATCTGATATTATCAGTAATCTTGTTTCCATATA
>JBBPBX010028977.1:0-36183 GCA_038048925.1 Garcialebias charrua | reverse complement strand
ATATATATGTATATATATATGTATATATATATATATATATATATATATATATATATATATATATATATATATATATATATATATATCATCCATCCATCCATCCATCTTCTTCCGCTTATCCGGGGTCGGGTCGCGGGGGTAGCAGCCTAAGTAGGGAGGCCCAGACTTCCCTCTCCCCAGCCACTTGGAGCAGCTCCTCCGGGGGAATCCCAAGGCGTTCCCAGGCCAGCCGAGAAACATAGTCCCTCCAGCGCGTCCTGGGTCTTCCTCTGGGTCTCCTCCCGGTGGGACATGCCCGGAACACCTCACCAGGGAGGCGTCCAGGAGGCATCCTAACCAGATGCCCGAGCCACCTCAACTGGCTCCTCTCGATGTGGAGAAGCAGCGGCTCTACTCCGAGTCCCTCCCGGATGACTGAGCTTCTCACCCTATCTCTAAGGGAGAGTCCAGCCACCCTGCGGAGAAAACTCATTTCAGCCGCTTGTATCCGAGATCTTGTTCTTTCGGTCATAACCCAAAGCTCATGACCATAGATGAGGGTGGGAACGTAGATCGATCGGTAAATTGAGAGCTTTGCCTTTTGACTCAGCTCTCTCTTCACCACGACAGACCGGTACAGCGCCCGCTTCACTGCGGACGCTGCACCTATCCGCCTATCGATCTCACGCTCCAGTTTTCCCTCATTCGTGAACAAGATCCCGAGATACTTAAACTCCTCCACTTGGGGCAGGACCTCCTCCCCGACCCGGAGAGGGCATGCTACCCTTTTCCGGCTCAAGACCATGGCCTCGGATTTGGAGGAACTGATCCTCATCCCGGCCGCATCACACTCGGCTGCAAACCGCTCCAGTGAAAGTTGTAAATCACGAACTGATGAAGCCAGTAGGACCACATCATCTGCAAAAAACAGAGAAGCGATTCTAAGGTCACCAAAACGGATCCTCTCAACACCTTGGCTGCGCCTAGAAATTCTGTCCATAAAAGTTATGAACAGAATCGGTGACAAAGGGCAACCTTGGCGGAGTCCAACTCTCACCGGAAACGAGCCTGACTTACTGCCGGCAATGCGGACCAAGCTCTGACACCGGTCGTACAGGGACCTAACAGCCCATATCAATGGGCCTGGTACCCCATACTCCCGGAGTACCCCCCACAGAACCCCCCGAGGGACGCGGTCGAATGCCTTCTCCAAGTCCACAAAGCACATGTAAACTGGTTGGGCAAACTCCCACGCACCCTCCAGGACCCTGTTGAGGGTGTAGAGCTGGTCCAGTGTTCCACGACCAGGACGAAAACCACACTGCTCCTCCTGAATCCGAGGTTCGACTATCCGACGGACCCTCCTCTCCAGAACCCCTGAATAGACCTTACCAGGGAGGCTTAAGAGTGTGATCCCCCTATAGTTGGAACACACCCTACGGTCCCCCTTTTTGAATAGGGGAACCACCACCCCAGTCTGCCAATCCAAGGGAACTGCCCCCGATGTCCACGCGATATTGCAGAGTCGCGTAAGCCAACACAACCCTACAACATCCAGAGCCCTAAGGAACTCCGGGCGAATCTCATCCACCCCCGGAGCCTTGCCACCGCGGAGCTTTTTAACCACCTCGGCGACCTCAGCACCAGAGATCGGAGAACCCGACCCAAAGTCCCCAGGCTCCGCTTCCTCAGTGGAAGACGTGCCAGTAGGATTGAGGAGGTCTTCGAAGTATTCCGCCCACCGACTCACAACATCCCGAGTTGAGGTCAGCAGCACGCCACCCCCACCATAAATGGTGTTGGTCGCGTACCTCTTTCCCCCCCTGAGACGCCGGATGGTGGACCAGAATCGCCTCGAAGCCGTACGGAAGTCATTCTCCATGGCCTCTCCGAACTCCTCCCACGCCCGAGTTTTTGCCTCAGCAACCACCCGAGCCGCATGCCGCTTGGACTGCCGGTACCTATCAGCTGCTTCTGGGGTCCCACAAGCCAAAAAGGCCCAATAGGACTCCTTCTTCAGCCTGACAGCATCCCTCACTGCCGGTGTCCACCACCGGGTTCGAGGGTTGCCACCACGACAAGCACCAACAACCTTGCGGCCACAGCTCCGATAAGCTGCCTCGACAATAGAGGCGCGGAACACGGCCCACTCGGACTCCATGTCCCCCGCCTCCCTCGGAACGTGTTCAAAGCTCTCCCGGAGGTGGGAGTTAAAGCTCCGTCTTACGGGAGACTCTGCCAGACGTTCCCAGCAGACCCTCACAATACGTTTGGGTCTGCCAGGTCTGACCGGCATCCTCCCCCACCATCGGAGCCAACTCACCACCAGGTAGTGGTCAGTTGACAGCTCCGCCCCTCTCTTCACCCGAGTGTCCAAGACATGCGGCCGCAGATCAGATGAGACGACAACAAAGTCGATCATCGAACTGCGACCTAGGGTGTCCTGGTGCCAAGAGCACATATGGACACCCTTATGCTTATACGCTTGGTCTTCAACCTTCATCCAAGGGTCGCCTCCTCTGCGTCAATCGAGGGATCCCCTCTACATGCTGATTATGAAAACAATTGTTGCTGATCAATCAACAAAACTAATCGTTGTGGAATTACTGCTGTGGAATTACCGCTGTGGATTATAAGACTTTGCTTTCCAAGGGATCACAGACTTTGTTTTCCAAGAGTTAACAGACTCAGTTTTCCAAGGGATTAAAAGCTTTTCGCAATGGGATTACCTCCGAACAGTATGGAATTTCCAAAAACTTTATGGGATTATAATTTTTGATTTTTCTTTTCCACTTGCTGGATTACTTCAAGATCAAAGACAGTTCAAGGTTTCCTTTCGTGTTGGACCCCATCCCCAAGGACTGGCGATGGCTTCCAAAAGGGGGGAGATGTAGTGGACCTACCCAGGGTCAAACTAAGGTTTTTGAACTGTCCAGTGATGACCTTTACTGACCTCTCAGTAAAGCAAGACATTTACTACAAAATCATTCATTTAGCTGTAATCTGATAAATATAGTCACCAAAAGAGATTATTTCTATCTTTGATTTTAGGCTGATGTGATCAAAGGAATAACTTTTGTCATTTTCATGATATGTGCTTTTAAGCTGTGCTATTCTGTAAGAGTTTAACACTAGGACTACCAAACATATGTACTTGTACATATTTTACCTATAGCTCCCATGGGAGACTGTAAAATGACAGTTTGAAGGAGCATTATCACGTCCATTGGTATGTATATGAGGCCATTTACATCACAGACTACAGGATCAGTTGCTATGGCAGATGAAGTTGCTAGGGGAGACTGCAAGTCCTGTCACCTGTCACCTATTCCACGGTCAAGGCGGGATTGCATTGGTCACTTTTATCTGAAGGGGGATTGTACAGGTGATCCCCAACTTACGAACAAGTTCCATTTCTACGCCGGTTCGTATAGCTGAAACGCCGTAAGTTGAAGCCGCCGCAAGTCAAGAACTACCTGTGTTGGCCACTTTTATCTGAAGGTGGCGGGATTGTACAGGTGGTCCCCGACTTGCGAGATTGAATTAGCATTATCACGTCCATTGGTATGTATATCAGAGAGTCAGAGTCAGAGTCAGAGAGTCTTTATTGTCATTTGCACCGCATGTGGTACATGTGATGAAAACGAGATTATGTACACGGGGTCCCAGTTACATCCAACAACAAATGCAAGAGAAAAACAGTAATAACATCTAGAATTAACTAAGAAAAACATCAACTAGTAATACCTTAAGCTCTAATGTAGTGGAAAAACATCATTATAAACAGCAGCACGAACATGAGTCTGTATGAGCAGATGGTCACAAATGAACATAGCAACAAGAAAACAGATCAGCATCAGCATGATGTGATATTTTGCAGTGATTATTCTTATTATTTATTTATTCATGAGTCTAACAGCCTCAGGGTAGAAGCTGTTCCTCAGTCTAGTGGTTCTACATTTGATGCTCCTCAACCTCCGTCCTGAGGGGAGTGGGGCAAAGAGTGAGTGTGCTGGGTGAGTGAGGTCTTTCATGATGCAGGTGGCTCTTTTTCTGCATCTGGAGGTGTAAATGTCTGTGATGGTGGGGAGACTGACTCCAACATCTTCTGTGCAGCCTTCACCACTCTCTGTAGAGCTTTCCTCTCTGCAACTGTGCAGCCTCCATGCCATACATTGATGCTGGAGCACAGGATGCTCTCCACTGCACACCTGTAGAAGGAGGTGAGGACTGGGCTGCTCAGACCAGCTCGTCTCAGCCGTCTGAGGAAGTAGAGTCTCTGATGACCTTTCTTGATCAGGCTGGTGGTGTTGTTGCTCCAGCTGAGGTTATCATTCATGTGTACACCCAAGTATTTGTAGCTGGAGACCACTTCCACTGCAGATCCACTTATGTTCAGTGGGGTGTGGGTGTGTATGTTCCTTCTGAAGTCCACAATCATCTCCTTTGTCTTCTTCACATTCATGTGAAGGTTATTCTCTTTGCACCAGCCCTCCAGGTGTTCCACCCCTGTCTGTACCTTGGTGCAGACAGTCGTTTGAACGTGAGGAGTAGAATTTTGAAGATGATGTGTGATTTAACCGGGAGCCAGTGGAGCTGCTGCAGGACAGGAGTGATGTGGTTATAGTAGGAGGTTTGAGTGATGACACGGGCAGCTGAGTTCTGGACCATCTGTAACTTGTGGAGAGATTTGTTGGGGAGGCCGTAGAGAAGGGAGTTGCAGTAGTCAATACGGGAAGTCACAAGGCTGTGCACCAGGATGGCTGTGGAGCGGGGTGTGAGAGAAGGACGGAGACGGTTAATATTACGGAGGTGGAAATAGGCAGACCGAGTAATATTGTTGATGTGTGAAGTGAAGGAGAGAGTGGTGTCGAGGATGACACAGAGACTCTTGACCTGAGGGGAGGGGGATAGCAGAGAGTTGTTAAGGGGGACGAGAAGATGTTCTGATTTTGAAATAGAGTTTTTGGTACCAACAAGAATGATTTCTGTTTTGTTGCTGTTTATCCATCCATCCATCCATCTTCTTCCGCTTATCCGGGGTCGGGTCGCGGGGGTAGCAGCCTAAGTAGGGAGGCCCAGACTTCCCTCTCCCCAGCCACTTGGAGCAGCTCCTCCGGGGGAATCCCAAGGCGTTCCCAGGCCAGCCGAGAAACATAGTCCCTCCAGCGCGTCCTGGGTCTTCCTCTGGGTCTCCTCCCGGTGGGACATGCCCGGAACACCTCACCAGGGAGGCGTCCAGGAGGCATCCTAACCAGATGCCCGAGCCACCTCAACTGGCTCCTCTCGATGTGGAGAAGCAGCGGCTCTACTCCGAGTCCCTCCCGGATGACTGAGCTTCTCACCCTATCTCTAAGGGAGAGTCCAGCCACCCTGCGGAGAAAACTCATTTCAGCCGCTTGTATCCGAGATCTTGTTCTTTCGGTCATAACCCAAAGCTCATGACCATAGATGAGGGTGGGAACGTAGATCGATCGGTAAATTGAGAGCTTTGCCTTTTGACTCAGCTCTCTCTTCACCACGACAGACCGGTACAGCGCCCGCTTCACTGCGGACGCTGCACCTATCCGCCTATCGATCTCACGCTCCAGTTTTCCCTCATTTGCCTCTGTTGCTGTTTAGTTGAAGGAAATTGTTAGAAAACCAGTGATTTAGCTCGTTGAGACAGTCGGTGAGGATGGAGGGTGGGTGGGTGGAGTTAGGCTTTTGATGACAAGTAGAGCTGCGTGTCATCAGCATAGCAGTGGAAATGGATGCCGTATTTGCGGAAGATGTGACCTAGAGGAAGGAGGTAAATGATGAAGAGGAGGGGTCCGAGGACAGAGCCTTGGGGGACACCCGTGGAGACAGGGGAAGACTGGGAACGGAAGGATTTAAGCTGAATGAATTGAGTGCGGTCAGAGAGATAGGAGGTGAACCAGTCTAACGGGGTACCTGAGATGCCAATGGAGGTTAGTCTGTTGAGGAGGATAGAATGACAGATGGTGTCGAAGGCAGAACTTAGATCAAGAAGAATGAGGATGGACAGAAGACCAGAGTCAGCAGCAAGAAGGAGGTCGTTAGTAATTTTTACTAGGGCTGTTTCGGTGCTATGGTGGGGGCGAAATCCAGATTGAAACTCTTCATAAATGTTGTTGTTGGACAGGTGAGAGTGAAGTTGACTAGCAACAGTTTTTTCAAGGATCTTGGAGATGAAGGGCAGATTGGAGATCGGACGAAGATTACTGAAGTTGGTGAAGTCAAGACCTGGTTTCTTGATGATGGGGGTGATGGCAGCAGATTTGAAGGCTGTGGGAACAATGCCAGAGGTTAGGGAGGAGTGGATGATATTAGTGATGATAGGGAGCAGAGACGGGAGACAGGATTTAACAAGAACTGTGGGAAATGGGTCAAGTTGACAGGATGAGGACTTGGACTTGCTGATAATGTCAGCAATGTTATCAGCAGGGGGGAGGGAGAAGACAGAGAAAGGGAGGGAGGGGGGAGCTCAACATGGATGTTGGAGGCAGTATTTGGACCAAGGTGTTTATGGATTTAAATAATCTTTTCATTGAAATATGACATCAGGGAGTTGCAAAATTCTGTGGAAACCATGTGAGAGGGTAGGGAGTTAGGAGATGAGACAGAACGGTGGAGGAGAGAGAACAATGTTTTTGAATTACCAACATTAGAACTGATGATGTCAGAGAAGTAGCTGGATTTGGCTTGAGAAATACTGTTCTTGTAATGGATGAGGTGGTTTGCATAAAGTTCCTTGTGAATTGTGAGACCGGATTTTTTATAAAGACGCTCTAGCCGCCGAACTTTGGTTTTCAGGGAGCGGAGTGCTGGAGTGAACCAGGGTGCAGAGTTGGAGAAGGAAACAGTCCGGGTTTTCAGGGGAGCAACAGAGTTAAGGATGTTGGTTAGGCTGGTGTTATATAATGTGACGAGATCATCTGGGTTCGAGGAGTTGAAAGTGGAGGGTATTATTTATATGATTAAAGAGTGTCAAGTTGATATTCTTGATATTACGGAAGGAAAGAGTGCGTTGAGGTTTATCTGAGGAAATTTTAAGATTAACATTGAATTAAATCATCAGGTGATCGGTAAATGGAAGTTCATCAGAAGAACAGTTAAGAGGAGAAAGTCCGGAGCAGCAGAGTAAGTCCAGTGTATGGCCCATCTTGTGTGTTGGAAAGTTGATGAATTGTTGAAAGCCGCAGCTGTCCAGGCAAGATGTGAAGTCTCTGGAGAGGGGGTTGTTTTCCTGATCCAAATGAATGTTGAAATCGCCCAGCAGGATAACATTGGGTGAAAGAGCTGTTAGATGACCCATTAATGCAGCAAAGTCATTCATGAAGGAGCTATTCAGTTTTGGAGGGCGGTAGATTGTGGCCACAACAGTTGGAGTGGGTCCAGCCAGCAGGAACACAGTGTGTTCAAAGGAGGAGGAAGGGGGGGTGAACCGGAGTGACCTTCCAGTTCTCGCTGTGAATTATCGCGAGACCTCCGCCTCTGCCTAAGGCCCGGGCCCTCGCGGTGCAAACAAAGCCCGATGGGGTGGACTCGTTCTGATGGAAAAAGTCGTTTTGCTGTTGCCACGTTTCTGTTAAACAGAAGAAATCCAGTTTTCGGTCGGATATTATATCGTGAATAAGCTGACCTTTGCCCGTGAGGGAGCGAACGTTCAGAAGTCCAAACTTTACGAAGGAGGCGGAAGTAGTGACCGGAGCGTTAGCCGACCGAGCTAGGTTGGCTAACGTGCTGCGGTTAGCTGACCAAGCGTTGCGGCGTGAAGAATGGCGAGAGTCAGACCAGATGGAGGTTATGGGATGAGCCTTGTCAGCGTTGAGTCGACGGCGCGAGCCCCGGTGGATGTATCTCCGACGAGGATGGAAGGCAATTTCCTCCAGAGGGAGCACCGGCAGCGCGGCCGATAGGAAACGAAGACGAAGGAGCTCCACGGCTGAATAATGGAGCAGGCCAGTCGCTGGGTGGTGGTGGATGAAAAGCAGCAGAGTCCAAACGAGAGCAGGCAGCAGGTAAATCCAAGTAAAATCCATGTTTGTTGATGAGTAGAAATGCCCAGGCAAGGATCGGTGAAAAAACTGCAGAAAGTACTGAATAAAACAAAACAAGAAAAAAAAGTACGAGGAGCAGCTGCAGCTAGATGCGCACGCGTTCACCCCCGGAAGCCAAGAGACACATGTTGATGTGTGTTCTCTTAAAGGAGACCACAGATATGTTTTTAAAATTTTTATGGTATTTCTTTGGGGTTACCAGACACTGTTCATTCAATTTAATACACAAAATAATTCTTAGATAATCAATTATACCCTTTTTAATTCTGCCATTTTTAACTTTCGTTTTGAACGACCGGTTTATGATAATGAGATCTCGTGGCACGCCCTTCAAAGATCTGCTTACATTAACTCCGCCCTCCAAAGGCAGACGAGGAAGTCAACTCACGTTACTGCCACAGAGTCGAGCTGAGCTGAATTGGACCGCAACAGATCACAGTGTACAAGTTGTCGTGTCATTTTTTATTCTTCCTGTCATGTCCAACTCCCTCTCTCCCTCACTCTCACCGTGCGCGCGAGCTGGAGGGAGCGAGCAGTCACTGGCGGACACACATACACACACACACTCACAGCGGTGCTGTCTTTTTATCTGAAAACTATCAATTTTAAATCTGCTTAGTGCTCCATTATCTGCGCCAGGAGGGTCAGAGAGGGTTTCTCCGAAACAAAAGGCTTTAAAAAAAAAGGGGGGAAAAAAAAGATGCAATGGACAAGATGCGATCTCAGGTCTCCCGGGTGGCGGTCCAGTGCGCTAACCACTCAACCAAACTGGCAGTTGTGCAAAAGTAGTCCATCATATAAGAAGTGTAATTCTTCTTCGGTAATGTCGCCTGGACATTGCCATTAAAAATAAAATTAAGCCACGCATCTCTGCTCTCTGAGACTGGAAGAGTGTGTATCGACACATGTTGTGTAATGCAGCCAACAACGCAACATTTAACTTTAGGAGCCATTCTGCTGAGATGAACTATTCTTCTTCTTCTCCATTTGATTTATGGCGGATCGCAAACAACTGTTAGGTGCATACCGCCACCTAGTGTGCAGGCTGAGATGAACTCAGGAACCGCGTGGGTGGAGCATTACCAGGGGTTGCTAGGTGACGGGGGCGGGACAAAGGTTGGGATGGGTTGTGGCTGTGGGTTGTGGCTGCGGTTTGTGACGTAACAAACCGCAGGAAGTGCAATCGGCCCGTTTCTATCTAAGATAAATAAATATACTTATAGTAAATAAACCACTGGGTGCATTTTTTTGGCCTTAGGACTGTTTTTTTATGAAGTAAATACCCAAAGTTGAGTACAAAAACATTAAAAAGTGAATTTTGCATCTGTGGTCCCCTTTAAAGGCTGAGTTAGACTTGCGCTTTGGTCCGCAGGCTGGAGCGCGCGCGCTGCGCGTGCACTGTGCCGTGCGGCGAAATGCGTTTACAGTGTCGCCTCTGTGTTTATAGTTGTCCCACGGCGGCGCATGGCAAAGTGCTGTTCTTTTACGGACCAGCAGGAGGCAGTACCCTCTAAAACCTGTGCATATGTTGCAAGAAAGGTGTAGAAGAAGAAATCTACCGTAGAAGAAGAACTGTTTGAAATCACACAACAAAAACAAATAGCTTTCCGCTCGCGTGCTGAACTGTTGTCTTTATTTGCGGTTTTAATGCATGGAGTCAGCGGAGGAGAAAGCGATCACGTGACTTTTGGCGAAAAAACAAAAGAAAAGTCCGACTCCAGATCAGGAACGAAGGAGAATTTAATACATTTTGTGTCACAAAACATTCCTCCATGCGTCGCGACTCCGTCTCCACGACCACAGCGGCGCAAACAGCTGCAGGCTCCGGCGTGAAGAGGGTGAAGGCTGTCGGTGTGGACCTGTCAATCAAATCGTAGCGCCCACCGCGCGCGCAGAGGCTTGCGGAGTTTCAAAAATTCAGAGGTGCACGACACGCGCTAATCCCACGCGCGGGGCCAACGCGCAGGGGCGGGGACTGTGAAATTGCGTCACTTTTGGAGCGCGCACCCTCGCGCGCTGCGTGACGCGTCAAGTATGAATCTAGCTTTATACCTCTCTCTCTCTCTCTACTCCTATCACCTTCTTTCTCTTTTACCCCTTCTCTCACTTTTTTAGCTTTGTTTTCTTGTTTGTTTTTTCATCCCAGTGTCCATAACATTTTTAAATAAAATGTTGAAAAAAATAAAGGAAGAGCATCCAGCGTGAAAATAACTGCCAAGTCTTTGTGCGACTTAGTTTGCTGTGGCGACCCCTAATGCAGGGAGCAGCCGAAAGGAATTATTTTTTTTTTTTATATCTATACTATACTATACATGTAGAGTGCACACTCCTCAAAAAATAAAAATTAATAAATAAAAATAAATAAATAAAAAAGAAATACAGTTCCAGCCACTGTATCTCTCATGCTGGTCCCAAACACGGGTAAATGGTGAGGGTTGTGTCCATCAAGGCCTAGGTTAACAACGACCTCCACCGGTGCTGTTGACAAATAGGGTGCAGGCAGAAATTGTGCTACTGTTAGTCAAAGGCCACGAGGAGGGAAATGTGTCAGGAGACAGAGGGAGAAGAGGAAAATCAAGAATGTAGGACTGAGGGTTGCAACTCTAAATGTAGGGACAATGACAGGCAAAGGTAGAGAGCTGGCTGACATGATGCAGAGAAGAAAGGTAGATGTTTTATGTGTCCAAGAGACCAAGTGGAAGGGCAGCAAGGCCCGCAGCATTGGAGCAGGGTTCAAACTGTTTTACCATGGTGTGGATAGAAAGAGAAATGGAGTAGGGGTGGTCCTGAAGGAGGAGTTGGCAAAGAATGTAGTAGAGGTGAAAAAAGTGTCAGATAGGGTGATGTGCCTGAAGGTAGAAGTAGTCTGATGCTAAACATTGTCAGTGGTTATGCTCCACAGGTTGAATGTGATGGGGAGGAGAAAGATAAATTTAGGAAGGATATGGATGAAGAGATGGAGAGTATTCCAAAGGAGGAGAGAGTGGTGATCAGAGCAGACCTGAATGGACATGATGGTGAAGGAAACAGAGGACGGGGAAGTGATGATTAGGTTTGGTGTCAAGGAAAAAAAACAGGAAGGACATATGGTTGTGGATTTTATCGAGAATGTAAATAGATGTAGTCAACACTTATTTCCAAAATAAGAATTAACATAGAGTGACCTATACGAGTTGAGGAAGGAGTATACAGGTCGACAACATTCTGTGTAGAAGAGGAAACCTGAGGGAGATTGGAGACTGTAAGGTTGTGGCAGGGGAGAGCATGGCCAGACAGCATCAGATGGTTGTGTGTAGAATGACTGTTGACTGTCCTGAAATTTTATTCTTCATTATTTATTTCGAACCTCAGATCCAGGAGGAACAATGCCGGTTCTGTCCTGGCAGTGGAGCACTGGATCAGCTCTTTACCCTCACTAGGGTCATTGAGGGGTCATGGGAGTTTGCCCATCCAGTCTACATGTGTTTTGTGGACTTGGAGAAGGCATTCGACCATGTTCCTCGGGATACACTGTGGGGGGTGCTCCGTGAGTATGGGATTGGAGGCCCATTGCTATGGGCTGTTCAGTCCCTATACAAGCAGTGCAAGAATTTAGTTTGCATTGCTGGCAATAAGTTGGACCCCTTCAGGGTGGGAGTTGGACTCCACCAGGGCTGCCCATTGGTACCAATTCTGTTCATAACTTTTATGGACAGAATTTCTCGGTGCAGCCAGCTGGCAGAGGGATTCTGGTTTGGTGGCCTCAGGATTCCATCTCTGCTCTTTGCAGATGATGTGGTCCTGCTAGCCTTGTCATGCCATGATCTTCAGCTCTCACTGGAGCAGTTCGCAGCCGAGTGTGAAGCAGCTGGGATGAGAATCCTTATCTCCAAATGTGAAGCCATGGTTCTCAACCGAAAAAAGGATGGATAGCTCTCTTCAGGTCGAGGTTCTGCCTCAAGTGGAGGACTTCAAGTATCTCAAAGTTTTGTTCATGAGTGAGGGAAGAAAGGAGCATGAGATTTATAGATGGATTGGGGCAGCATCTGCAGTACTGCAGACTCTGTACCGGTCGGTTGTGGTGAAGAGGGAACTAAGCCTTAAGGCAAAGGTCTCTGTTTACCGGTCGGTTTATGTTCCTACCCTCACCTATGGTAGTGACCAAAAGAATGAGATTGTGGATGCAGGCGGTTGAAATGCGTTTTCTCCGTAGGGTAGCTGGACTCTCCCTTAGAAACATGATGAGAAGTTCAGTTATGCGGGAGAGACTCGGAGTAGAACCACTGCTCCTCCCTCCATGTCGAGAGGAGCCAGTTAAGGTGGTTCGAGCATCTGGTAAGAATGCCCACTGGGCGCTCCCCTAGGGAGGTGCTTCGGGCATATCCAACTGGGAGGAGACCCCGGGGAAGACCCAGGACACGCTGGAGAAAATATATATATATATATATATATGTATATATATATACTATGTCTCTCGGTTGGCCTGGGAACGCCTTGGAATCCTCACAGAAGAGCTGGCTGTGGAAGACGTCTGGGCCTTCCAGCTCAAGCTGCTGCCCCCGCGACCTGACTTCGGCATAAGCAGAAAGATAATGGATGATTTTGTCGTAAAACTGTGAAATCATGAATTTATGTGACAAAAACAAAGATAAACAAATGATAAATTGCATGTTCAACTTTTGTTTAGACTCATAGTCCAACAGATCAAGTTATGGGTTTTCTACTTGTTAACACCAATTTAAATAAAGTATTTTCTACAACTACAGTACTGACTTAAGGCCAAAGCTCAGGATTCATTAAACATTTTGTTTATGACATTATCAGCTACAGGAGAAAAAAGGACAATTGGACAAAAAAAAGTATTTAAATTGTTTATTGTTTTTGGAAAACAAGTCAAAAGGTAGTTTTATTCCTGCCAGACACTGTACACAAAATGTTTACTTTGAGAAACACTGATTTTAGAAACGAGAGCCAAGATGAACACTGTCAACAGGCATGATAAAACCCTTGATGACTGAGACAGAAAGATCAGATGAGTTGTTGATTATTGAGGACATGGCAAAATGACCAATAATGGCTTTTAGTTAAGGAACAACCTGAATAACTTCCCCCAACACTTGTTAAAACATTCGTTCTTTAAGTCTGAAAACAAGATTTGCTTCAGCCTGTTTAAATATGCAGGTATGTTTGATTCAAAGGAAACAAGGCGAAGACGTCCTTTATTTAGTTTTAAAGAAAATAAAAACATGGTTTAACTGCAGCACCTTTAGACAGAGCAGCTGAACCTACATGTAAAAACAAATTTTTAATTAAAGGGCTGATGAACAAACACGATGATGACAAATTCCTATTGTTGTTTTTATCAGATGTGTATTAACAGTCGATGTTACCTGAAAACCGTGTGCCTGACTGAGGGCTGCACCCTCAGGAACACTTCAACTCAAGGAGCAGTATCAGTAATGCTCAGCCATCATTAAGGCTGTGAGCGCGGACCAGCCAGTGAACGGGTGGCAGCCTTGACCCTTGCCGGTGCTGTCACTGTACTGCTCCCAGACGTAGCCCGTTTCAACATACTGGTTATAAACATTATTGATGATATTAGTCCTGAGGTCCTGATAAAGAGTGGCTGCCTTCCCTTGGTATGGCCCTTCTGTGGTGCTGTAGTGGTGGAGGGCTCTGACTGCCAAGTAATTGATGTTAATCCATATCGGCCCCCTCCAGTAGGGGGGGTCGTGCTCTGTATTTCGCTGCATGTAGAGAGAATCGGTCTTGGAGAGCGAGCGCAGGCCGTAGGGAGTCCACAGCTTGCTGGAGTCTTTCATAGCGTTAAATATGTGTTCCAGTTTGGGTGAATCCGCTTCGAGGATTTGCAGTAAGAAGGGGAACAAGCTAACGTAGCCCAAAGCGTTAACGTACTGCAGCTTGGGAGCCCTGCGGACTGAGCGCACGAGGCGTGCCACGGGGAACTGGTGCCGCGGTTGTCCTGGAGGTACATACACCTTCTCCCTCTGCAGGGACACAGCTTTTGTGTGGTTGCCATAGTCACTGAAAGCAGTGTGTTGCTCTGACCAGTGCAGTTCGTTCAGCAGCTTGTTGTCACTCAGCACGGTGTGTAGGTGTTTGTAGTCCTCATACGGCTCACCTAGAAGTTTAGCTATGCTAGCCATGATGCCCGAGGACAAGGCCATCCAGCAGTGCAAATCCACGTGCCGCTCGTCTGCTGAGGGGTGTGAGGCCCGTGGGTAGTCATCTAGTCCTGAGGTTAGGGTTTTGGGATTGAGGAAAAGATTGGTGTCCTTGTCCCGCCCACGCCATCGGTAAGAGTTGGGGAGGGGCCCTCTCTGCGTGGTGTTGTACCATTCAAACCAGGTTTTTAGCCTGGGGAAAAGCCTTCGAAGGAACGGCAGGGTCTGCTTGGTTGCTGCCTCGTCTGGATTAGAGGAGAGCTGTTCAACAAGGTCCTGAAGAGCCAGGAAGAGAGTCGGAGGGTTCGCATTCTCGTTCCTCTGAACAACGAACTCAGCTGGGACTTTACTGAGAGCCTCGTCTCCGAGGATCTGCTCCCGAGGGATCCAGCCCTCCACGTTCATTAAGTCGAGCCAATGGGCGACCACTTCCCTCGTCACCTGGGGATCCCACTTACTCAGCAGGAGTTGGTGAAAGCCCTCATCCCAGAGGAAACCCCTGGGGAAGAATGAGCGTGACGGGACGGCGGTGAACAAAGCCCCTTCAGGGTACAAGAGCGGGTATTCATTGTAGACCGACTGCACCACTGACTGGCCATAGAAGTAACCCAGTCCACCCAGCATGTTGCTGAGGGCTGCTTTGGCAAATTTAAGTTGTCCCTGGTTAAAGCCTTTGCTCTCAAGCCCAAAGATCTTCTCAAACTTTGCGTTGAACTCAGCTTTCCTCCTCTCCAGCTCCTCCGTCATGACGGCGCCCACCAGCTGGTTGGGGCGGTTGTAGAAACTTCCCGACTCAAACAAAACTTCCACCTGGAACGGCAGCTGCACCGTCACCTGGTGAACCACAAAGTCGCTTTCTTTCCTTGGGTCGGCAGGTTTCTGCTGGTTTTGGTGGTGGGGAGGCCTGTAGGTGTCAAGACCTACGTAATGCCTCTTGTCTCTGGAGGGGGGGCTGAAGATGAACTTGCTGTTCAGACTGAGCTTCACGATATCGGTGAGCTTCTCCAGGCCTGGAGACACAGCCTGGAGGTAGTTGTAACTGAAACAATCATCAACAAAGAATTTGAGTTAAATGCTGTTCAGGTTTTCTTTGTCTTTACAAAAGTCACAATATTTAAAACAATACCAAACTTTAGACTCTTGCAGGACAAAACACGTTCTCTTCTGCTGCCATCTAGTGATTCTTACTTTCTTGTTTTTTCTCATCCAGATGTCTGGACTCGTGTAAAAACTGACCCCACAGAAAAACATCCTCGGACTTTAAATGTCTGGATTTCTTCAAACAATATCTGTGATTAATGATTTAGTAAGTTGTTATGTTTAGACATTCATGTTTGTTGAAATGGAAGTTGTTTTACACTTGTCTGTAAAAGGGCAGCGTTTATTACTGCCTTGGTACAAAAACATTTAAACGTTTGAATAAAGTTAAACGTCTGGAAGTGAAGGAAACTGTGAAGCAAAACGCAATCTTTGGCTTGTTCAAAATGTTTTAACCTACAACAGACTTTAGCTCCCTTGTTGTAGACACTTTATTCTTTATACAGTACGCCCTCACTACTTCGGGGTTCGTTTATCGCGGACTCGCTCTATTGCAGTTTTTTCAAAGTAAGATTGGACATGACACACAAGTGGCTGATTGATGGATGAGTCGCACAATTGACGTGGAATTTTTATTGAAAATAAATTATTTTAAATTATTTAGCACCTGCTGCACTTTTGTGCAGCCCACACTGCAGGAGAAACATCCTCCTGCAGCTCCTCTTCCTTCCTCCTCTGTCGATCTCTGTTCTGTGGTGGAGAAGTGGGCGTGGCTGAGAGCGCAGAGTGCACCAGTGGCTGAGCTGAGTTCATAACATGCTGTGCTCTTTTAGAGCGTTTAGTAGGGATGCACCGATACCGATACCAGTATCGGGTATCGGTTCGATACCACGTGCGTTTACTCGTACTCGTACTCATATAAGGGCTCCGATACTACAGGACCGATACCAGTTTCATTTCATTTCATTGACTATGTAAGAGTTCAAATGTAAAACTTTTTTTTTTTTTGTACAAGTTTGGACATTCTTTAAGCCCTGGCTGAAAGTATGTCCAAACTTGTAAAAAAAATAAAATGCCTCTGCGCGCGCACTGAGCCGTGCGGCTTCAGTGTTCTCCTCCTGTGTGTCTGCTCCTCCTCTGAAGGCTGCTCGCGCTTTGGTCCGCAGGCTGGAGCGCGCGCGCGCTGCGCGTGCACTGTGCCGTGCGGCGAAATGCGTTTACAGTGTCGCCTCTGTGTTTATGGTTGACGCACCGCGGCATTCTCCTCCTGTGTGTCCGCTCCTCCTGAGTCCTCCCTTTCGAGTGACAGAGCGCAAGGTACGTGTTTCAAATGAGCGACCGGAAAAAAGACAGAGCAGTGCAGGTCTTCTGTGTGTGCGCGCGTGAGCTGCAACAAACTCCGTTGGCTGCAGGACTCTGTGTTGATGTGGGGGGTGCAGCGAATCAAAGCGCAGCCCCCCCACACACACACACACACTGTTGAACACATAAACAATCCCCCCTCCCCTCCCATCTGACAGAGGCTCCTGCAGGATTGAACGGAGTTCAGTGACAGCTGGGGTGACAGCTGAAATAAGAAGGTTGATTTTCAATCTGGGGAACATGAATAAGTAAAGTTAAATAAAATAATAAAATCTGTAGTTAAATAAAACAGGTTTTTGAGCTGCATGCATTCAACTGGGTCTTGTTGCTCTCTAAACTACAGTAGTTATTGAATCAAGTTACTTATGTAGGTAAACATAGATGTTTAACCCTTTAAAATACACTTGCTTGTTACTTGAAGCTGAATTGTTTAAAAACAGTTTGCACTTTTCAGAGAGCATTTTTAATAAACGTTGGCAAAATGTTACGATTTTATTTGATCAACAACACAAAAAAGTTTCAGGCTCAGGATTTTTTTTAAGTTTAAGCCCTGTACAGATTACCAATACTGTAGTAATGTACTTTGTTTATTTATGTTTGAAGTGTCTAATGAAAATAAACAGTTTAAGTTAATTAGAATGATTTAAAAAAAAAAATAATTAGTACTTGTATCGGTACTTGGTATCGGCAAGTACTTTAATGTAAGTACTTGTACTTGTACTCGGTTTTCAAAAATCTGGTATCGGTGCATCCCTAGCGTTTAGACTTTAGAAACATCCATCCATTAACCCGCTTCTTTCATTTTGGGTCACGGGGGTCGCCGGTGCCCATGTCCAGCAATCACTGTGTGAGGGACGGGGCGGGGGACACCCTGGACAGATCTCCAGTCCATCACAGGGACAAAGAGACAAATGAGACAAACAACCATTCACTCTCACTCACACCTAAGAACAATTTAGAGTCATCAATCAGCCTAACATGCATGTTTTTGGTCTGTGGGAGGAAACCGGAGTACCCGGAGAAAACCCACGCATCCACGGAGAGACCAAGCAAACTTCACCCAGAAAGGCCCCCCGACCGGGATTTGAACCGGGGACCTGCTCGCTGAGACAACAGCTTTACCAGTTGCACCACCGTGTTGCCCGTTTAGAAACATTGTTTAGAATATTGTAAGAGTATTGTAAAAAAAAGAAAAAAATTGTAAGAGTGTGGGAAGGGTCAATAAACGAGGGACTACTGTATATCGTTAATGTTTACAAGCTACAGGTTTGTTATCATCGGCCCTCCATGAAGGGCAGGCAATCGTCTGAACCTGCGTTTATGTCTGTTAGCACAATATCGAATTTTCATTTCATTCAAGTTTATTTGAACAAGGACAGCACAATAAGCAATGTTACATGCTAAAAACGAAGCAACCGTTGTCTTGTACAAAGGTTTTCTAGCCACAGGCTAATTTGCAAACCCAGTCCTTGGTTGGACTTTTATATAAAAACAGCTAAAATAAAATTAAAATGTAATTAAGATTAAACAGTTCCCTAACACACATGCCTAATCAAACACTGGACAGATTCTAATAAAACTCTTAGCAAACACATGCATAAACATCTAATAAACCTTTGGAGAGAGCCTTAGCAAATAGAAAAATAACTTAAATCCAGGTTGTTTTACAGATTCTGAGCTATAATCTGCTGTGGTAGTAGCTGAGAGTCATGTCCCTCATAGAGTGCTAACAGACCACACAGCCTCTTTGTTTAATGCAGGGTAGCAGGCGATATGGTTCCTTCATGCAGCTCTAGTTTCATCCACATTGTGAACTTACCTGGCGTACTTTGTGCTGGACTCCCCAGTCACAGGCTTTCTGAAGCTCATCTTGAAGTTTCCCAGTTCTTGTGAAAACCCAGTGATGGAGGCGAGGCGACTCCTCTCCTCCACGTGAGCCTGCAGCGAGCCCTGCGTGTCTGCTGCTGCGTAGAACATCAGGGAAATGACGGGCGGCCGGGGAGCAGAGCTCTGCAACAAGGCAACAAATTATTAAATCAAAGCAACGTTTGGACCTGCTGGGAGGTCGCTGAGCACACGGTGGGTTCACGGCTACAACGCACATGTTGTTTGGCTGTGATCCTCCAGGTCCAGTCTCCTCCATGACCCCCTCCGAGCCTTTTAACAAACTCTGTGGTCAGCGTGAAGTCGCCGTCTTGTATTTCCTGGACGCCGAAGGTGAGTCCGTCATGCATGAGCCAGCCATAACTTTGCAAATGATCGCTCTGCTCGCAGGTGTGCCTCAGACTCATGTCCACGTCTGCAAACTGGCGCATCCACATCATACCTGTAAAATATGAGCATAAAGTGAGTAAAGTCCATTACACATCCAGAACCAAGCCAAACATTTGCTGCTGCTGTGGTGAAGCTTCGTAAAATTGACTTTCCTTCAGTAATTATGAGTGTTTCATTAGAAGACACCGTCAGCTACCTGTCACAACCGACCGGGGACTTCTTGTTTTCATGCCAAAGTAGACCTGAGGCCGGTACGAGCCCCAGAACCTGTCTGGGGAAACATTGGCGTTGCTGCTGTTGGCGTCCAGGACCCGAGGCGATGGGTGTGGAGTCACCACCCGCTTGGCCAGACTGGACCGCATGTAGACGGCATAAAAGAACCAGATGAGGCTGAACACACAGAGGCCGATGGAGATGTTGATGAAGACCTTTCCGATGTCCATTTTCTTTTTCTTGTCCTTGCGGTGAAACGGGGGAGGCTTCTCATCCTTCCTCGGAGGTGGAGCAGCATCGCCCGTCAGCACCCTCTTCCTCTGCCGGCCCATCCCGCCTTCTGAAGGTACCAACAGGACCAACATACTGAAGGTTAGCATTTACACTTACCGTATGTATTACACCATAAACAACCAGTGAAAGACTAAGAAAAGAAGTTGATTATATTTTATGGACAGTTGTGGAAAGCTTGTTGTATTAAAACATACATTAAGGTTGAATTAGAGACATACAGTAGTCCCTTGCTACTTCGCGGTACGACTTTCACGGACTCGCTCTTTCATGGTTGTTCAACGTAAGATAGTACACGACACATGATTGTCAACATTAATATCACTCACGTGATTGGGACGGTACGGGATAAAAAGTTAACAAACATAAATGGGACAGGTGTCGCCATTTTGTAGTTTCCTTTCAATAAGCCTACAGTGTAACACCGGTCAAAAAGAACTACACTACCCAGAAGCAAACAGTGCTTCTGGCTGCTGCTTTCTGTCAAAATGGAGGGAAAGTTTTGTAACACAAAGGCAGAAGTAACAATCTATGAAGCTCACAGAACTTCAGGAAAATCGCAAATACTGAAGCTTCATGAAGCTCTGTCATCCACGTGCACATAAATGTGAATGCATATCGCCTGCCTCAACACCAGATTTACACAAAGACCGTCTCACGTGGAGAAATGAAGGAGACATAGCTTCAAGGTGTTGCACTCAGAAGACCTGCTGGGAACCACTCAGCTGCTGCCACACCCAGGTGGTGTTCGAGCTGTTTGTGTTCATGTCTGTGAGCTGAGGGGGGTCGTGTTGAGTTGGCTCAGATGTTACCATATTTTTCGCCCTACAAGTTGTGGTTTTGCCTAATTTACATGCCCTGCGACTTATACGCTAAAGCGACATATTATAAACCAGTTTTTGGCTGAGATATGACCGTTTTCATTTATTCTGACTGAAAATATCAAATACTACCATTTTCAACTGCTAGATGGCAGTCCAAATTGTATGGCATGCCATTGCATCATGTAATAGGTAAAAGTGGCTATTAATTACACAATTGGCTTGCCACAGTCTGCCACCGTCGTCTGCCTGGAGCAACTGTCAAATCAGCTTCATTTCGCTGCACCGCCCCAGTGAAATGCAGCTGATTTGACTATTAAAGTGCATTTATTAAGTAAAAAAAATGTATTAAGTATTTTTGAGCAAATAAATATTTGTTTTTAAGTGTTAATTAGGGATGCACCAATAAATCGGCCGGCCGATCGATCGGCTCCGATTTCCTTAATTTGGGGAGATCGGTGATCGGCCGATCTTTAAATGAGAAGCCGATTTTATCTACCGATTTTATCTGCCTCAGCAAAGGTTGGAAAATCCTGAAAATTTAGGGTGCATTTTGACCTTTTAACACCTGAAAATCGGTATCGGCCAAAATCGGAATCGGCAGGTCAGACTTTCTAAAAATCGGTAATCGGTGATCGGCCAGAAAATTGAAATCGGTGCACCCCTAGTGTTAATCTTGTTCAATTCTTGTTAAAAGTCCTCCCGTGCACACTACTGCAGCCCCCATTTGGCAGCCAATTGATTTTTGGCACAACACCAGCCCACATTTCCAGGTTCAGCCCACATTTCCAGGTTAAGCACACATTTCCAGGTTCAGCCCACATTTACAGGTTCAGCACACATTTCCAGGTTGTCAGCGGTGACGCGTAATAGATATGACATATTTATTGATTTCTCCATTTTATTAGACATGTTTGGACTAATGCGACTTATAGGGCAGTGCGACATTTACGGCGGAAAATACGGTAGTCAGTTATAAACAAACATCCAGTAAATACTCCATCTGTCCAGTAGTTCACAAGAATAATGAGCAACAGTCCAGCAGGATTTCTTCACCCGTTTCATAAAGATGAGTAAAACCTGACTCATTGACCGGTTTAGTTTCAGCACGTCTTTCTGACACGAGTTAACCAAACAATAAACCATCCCAACGCACGATCAATTGTCCAGGTGGATAAATTGAACCAGGTGGAGTTGGGTCCCCAAAGAACCCGTCCAGAGAACTGAGCTGTAAGCGTCTCTGACTCATTCACAATTTCCTCCATCAACTCATCATCATCAGCTTTATTTTTAAAGCGCTTTAACACAGTCACAGCTGAAACAAAGTGCTGAACATCAGTTACAAGCAAGATAAAAGAAAGCATAAAATCAGAGCTACAAAACTAACACACAGTGAACTAAAAACTCAATTTAAAATACAATAAAATGACAAGTTAAACAGATAAAATCAATACCAATAAAAATGAAGTAAAATCAAGTCACAGCTGGGTTGAAGGCCAATGAGTATACAGTAGATGAGTTTTCAAACAGGTTTTTAAAATGGACAGTGAGGAGGCCTGTCAAATGTGCAAAGGTTCCATAACTTAGGGGCACTAACAGAAGGGCCTGTCTCCTCGAAGCTTCCTCTTACTCTTTGGAATGAACAGGAGCAGCTGGTCAGCAGACCTGAGTGACTGAGATGGAGTGTAATGGGCAGCACGGTGGCACAACTGGTAGAGCTGCTGCCTCTCAGCGAGAAGGTTGCCGGTTCAAATCCCGGTCCGGGGCCTTTCTGGGTGGAGTTTGCATGTTCTCCCCGTGCATGCGTGGGTTTCCTCCGGGTACTCCGGTTTCCTCCCACAGACCAAAAAACATGCTTGTTAGGCTGATTGGTGACTCTAAATTGACCCTAGGTGTGAGTGTGAGAGTGGATGGTTGTTTGGTGTGAGTGAGACAGGTCCCTCTTGTAAATGAGTCCCCGTGACTCAACGAGGCTAGCCTGTATAAATAAAGGTTGAATGAATGAATGAATGAATAATGGTGTAGAAGCTCTGTCAAATAAGGGGGGGCAAGGCTGTTTAAAACCTTAAAAACAAACAAAATAATTTTAAAATGAACTCTAAAATACACGGGCAGCCAGTGGAGAGAAGCCAGGACAGGTGTGATGTGCTCTCTTTTGCGTGTTCCAGTTAAAAGACGTGCAGCAGCATTTTGCACCAGCTGCAGACGTGCAAGTGAGGACTGGCTGACTCCAAGATAGAGAGAATTACAGTAATCCAGCCGTGATGAAATGAAGGCATGGATTACTGTTTCGAACTGTTGCCGTGAAAGGGTTTCACCTTTGCCAATTTTCTCAAATGATAAAAACCAGACTTTACTGTGGCCCTTATTTGACTATCAAGCTTAAAATCACTGTCCATCTTAAAACCAAGATTTGTAACTGTAGATTTTACGTACATTGCCAGGGGGTCTAAGTCAACTGGAGGGCTCGAACAAGCTCCACTAGGTCCAAAAACAAGTACCTCTGTCTTTTTTTCATTAAAATGCAGGAAGTTTAGGGCCATCCAAGCTTTAAGATCCTCGAGACATGATAAAAGAGGTTTAATGGACCAGGCATCAACTCGCCTCAAAGGCACATAGATTTGGCAATCATCAGCGTAGCAGTAAAAGGAGATGCCATGTTTTCTAAAAAAATCGATCCTAGAGGAAGCAGATATAAAGAAAAAACAAAGGCCCTAAAATTGATCCCTGAGGTATGCCACATGACAAAGGAGCAGAAAAGGATTCATACCCAGCAATTTTTACAGAAAATGTTCTGTCAGCCAGATATGACCCCAACCACTCCAGAGCAGTCCCACTAGGGCTGGGCCATATCGTTCCCGGTAATACAGGTAAAAAAAAGCTTGCCCGGGCAAAAAAGTTAGATCATGATATGCTAATTTCATGACGTAATACGTCGGGGCGCTCCACCCCCTTAACAACCTAGCGCTTCAAAGACCAAACCGAACTGTGCACCTCCACTCGCTAATTAGTTACACGCAATACTAGCTAGCTAAAATGCTAAAAACAAACAACGCGCACCTCAGCTTCTCTCCATCCAACAGGTACAGACAGCTCATCCCCCTCCCCCCACCCCTCTCTGAGCTGCGTGTGGCTGCATCTCCCTCGCTCTAAACCCCCAAAAATACACTACACGCGGTCCGTGTCCGCTCCGCTCCGCAGGTCGCAGCTGAGCGAGTCCAAAGTCCACTGCCTCCGCTCAGCTCAGGTCCGAGTGGATGCGCCGCTCCAAGACGCATGCGCGGGAATTGTGAGATTGCGCGATAAATCAAGTGATAAATAATGAAGTCAGAACAAAACAATTAATTCGGTGGAAGAAGGAGAACAACAGTAAAAGGCTGCCTTGATCTTCTCTCGTAAATAAGCGACAGGACATGGTTTGAGCAACAGGAAGTGATGTTTACATTTCAGAATAAAATACTTTTTTATTTATTTATTTCTTGTTTTGCGTTATTAGGTGTAGTCATAGTCATAAATATAATAGTTTAGTCATATAATAGTCATAAATGATAGTTTGACAGCATTTTTGTACAAATAAATCCGTATAGAGCTAGGATTAGTCCGCCCGTGGTGATTTTATTTTGTAAATACGGAAGTTGTGCTCGTTCCTTTTCCTGTTGGTGCGACGTAATCTTCAAAAGTTGACTCCGGCACAGCTCCGTCATCCGGCAGAAATAGAAAAATTTCTAATTTTGACGGACTGCCGTCCGCTCGCCGCAGCTCACCGCCGCCGTGCGGAGCCAGTGTACTTTATCTCATTGATTATAAAGGGTGCGTATTTGCTGCGGAGGTCGGACCGGAGCGGGGCGGAGCTGGAACGCGTGTAGTGTATTTTTGGGGTAAACTGTTGGTACAACACGCGCTGCTCAACTGTCTCTTGAGATCCACAGTCGGTCCACGGACCAAGTGTTCAGAGACAGATCAGTCAGTTAAATGAATCATTCCTGCATGAATAGATGAAGCTGAAACACCAACAAGCTTCAGGGTCAGCTGATCACCTTGTTACAAGTTCTGGAAGTTATAGCTCATTTAAAGGCAACATATATTTTGTTGTAAGTTTCATTTACCGGTATGCTCAACAGATCTTAAGCTTCATTTTATTTAGTTGTTTTAGGAAACTACACCTGCACTTTAGTTTTTGTGGTGGTTTTTATCTATATTTTGTGTAGACTTTTTTAATCTAAATAACAGATCATTTTTATTTTTATTTTTTATACTTGGAGACTGAATACTTTACTAAATAAAGTAATTTCAGTAAAATTATCCCTTGTTGTTTTTAAAAAAAATTATATAATACTGCAAAGCAACATGTTAAGTTAATTTTGTCAAATAAATAAATTTGATTTCCAGTGGTGGGCAACGCTAATCCAAAAATTAGTTCCGCTATTTCTAAAGCACTAATTAATTTATTTAGGTCCGCAATTTCAAAAGCACTAATGTCTTATGAAAATTAGGGGAAGCTAATTCTAATCCGCTAATTAAATTCAACAATTGGTAGCAGCAAGTTATGCAATATTTGCACTACACTGCCAACTAGCGGTGCATGAACTGTTATACAGTAAGTTGTTTGAGTTTCAGAGTATTTAGTTTGGTTCTCTTCAACAGGTTTCACAAGGACAAAATGTACCCATTCCAAAGTCTGTTAGCTAAACTGCTGACATATTTGGCTGTTTTTTTTTTCTTCTTTTGTTACTTTTAGTACCACTAGATCGCATGTGTCAAACTCAAGGCCCGTGGGCCAAATCCGGCCTACCATAACCGTTTCTGTGGCTCTCTACACCCTAGAACTTCAAGATAACAGTTGTAAGCATGTTGCTCTCAGGTGGTGGGTCCCCATCCCTACACTCCCTGGTCTCTCTGTTAATTGTCTTGCTTATCTCCTCCATTTTGTTGTCCAGGTGTTTGTGATTGTCATGCTGTGTGTTCATGTACCTGTATATAAAGTCAGGGATTTTTTAATTGATAAAGCTCTGTATATGTTGTATAACACAATCATTGTTCCACATTTAATCTATTGTATTGAGGTTTGGGGAAAAGCGTGCAAAACAATTACAAAGCCTGTTTTTATTTTACAAAAGAGAGCTGTAAGAGTAATCACCAGAAAACATTTCAGTCACCCATCAAACACCTTGTTTCTTCAGCTAAATTTATTGAAATTCCAGGAATTGGTAGAATATAGTATTTTATCAGTTATGTATAGGGCTCATAATAACACATTACCTTTAAATATCCAAAGAAATTTAGACAAAGTTATTACAATCTTAAAGGGACAGATATTCATCAAACCACAATTCAGAACCAGCTTAAAGCATGCGCGTAGGCAAGGGGGGTTCGGGGGGTTCGAACGAACCGCCCACTTCTAAAAGAGAAGTTGACAATGCTAAACTAATGTATCTGGATAGCTCAACTGATAAAGCGTCCGCCTTCAGTCCCAAAGCTCGTGGGATCAAGTCCCGCTTGGTACAACGTTTTTTTTTTTTTTCAATTCATTCCAAATTAAAAAAAGCACAAGAAAACTATTTACAAAACAGCAAGGAATAAAACAATGCATTAAATGAAAGGAATCAGACGAAGAAAATAATCTTATCTGCCCCTTCTCAAACTATTTTTTTTTTCAAACACTCGATTCAAACAACTAATTTTACATTTGTCTTTTATTGGATAAAAAAAGTATGCCTGTGAAGAAAGAAGAATGTGTTAACCACAGGCTGTGGTTAACACATTCTTCTTTTTTTATCCAATAAAAGAGTGTTTGAAAAAAAAAATAGTTTCAGAAGGGGCAGATAAGATTATTTTCTTCGTCTGATTCCTTTCATTTAATGCATTGTTTTATTCCTTGCTGTTTTGTAAATAGTTTTCTTGTGCTTTTTTAATCTGGAATGAAAAAAAAAAAAAAAAAGTTGTACCATGCGGGACTTGATCCCACGAGCTTTGGGACTGAAGGCGGACGCTTTATCAGTTGAGCTAACCAGGCACGTTAGTTTAACACTGTCAACTTCTCCTTTAAAACGAACCGCCCCCCACAAAGTTCTGGCTACGCCCATGCTTAAAGGGACGGTCTACCTCAATTCAGGGAGTTGGATTGTGGAATGTTCTGGAGAGTGATGTTAAAAATGCAAAATCAATTCATTCATTCATTCATTCAACCTTTATTTATACAGGCTAGCCTCGTTGAGTCACGGGGACTCATTTACAAGAGGGACCTGTCTCACTCACACCAAACAACCATCCACTCTCACACTCACACCTAGGGTCAATTTAGAGTCACCAATCAGCCTAACAAGCATGTTTTTTGGTCTGTGGGAGGAAACCGGAGTACCCGGAGGAAACCCACGCATGCACGGGGAGAACATGCAAACTCCACCCAGAAAGGCCCCGGACCGGGATTTGAACCGGCAACCTTCTCGCTGAGAGGCAGCAGCTCTACCAGTTGTGCCACCGTGCTGCCCAATGTATACATTTAAGAAAAAGGTCGAAAAGGACTTGCTCAAAAACTATATATGATGAAGCTTAGTGTGTTTGTGTATTACAGTTAGAAAAATTAAGTAGAGTTATTCATTTTGTGATGTAGTTTGAAGGTTATCATTGGTTGAACAAACTGTGAAATAAATAAGGGGCAGATATAATAAGATTTCATCTTCTTTCTGCTCCTTTCATTTTATCCTACTTGTATTCTTGTATCTGATGAAACTGTTTTGTATTGTTCTTTTAAAATGAATGAATAAACATCAAATCAAATCAACGGCCCAGTCAGAGTCCAGAACCTGAACCTGAAGGTGGGACCTTCAGAGAGCTGAGCAGAAACCTCAAAGAACTGAAGCAACAATGGAAAGAAGAGTGGGTCAGAACTCCTCCAGAACCAGGAGAGAGACTGATGAAGTCCTGCAGAGAACCACAGAGGATTCTGCTGCTGAAGGAGGTTCTGTTAGGTCAGAGGCACAAGCTGAGGTTAAATTTTAATGATTTTAGAACTTGTTAAAGATCATCCATCCATCCATTCAGCTAAAAGTCTATTCATCCTTGTATCTGATGAAACTGTTTTGTATTGTTCTTTTAAAATGAATGAATGAACATCAAATCAAATCAAAAATAAGTCTGTATCTCTGTGTTTATCATTGTCCTGGCATTGTCTCCTGTTGCCTCTGTCTCCTGAGTTCCTTGTGATTCCCTGAGTATGTAAGTTTGCTGCCCTGCGGACGCCATTTTGAAGAGTCCTAATGGTGAACTACTTTTTTAAATCCAGCAGATTTGACCATTTCGTGAAACTCTCAAGCTCAGAAAAACTTGTGCTATAACGTCAGCTATGAAATATATTTTTTCTCAGCAAAGAAATAATTGTTTTACCGTGTTTTGTTGTAAAATCCTGGCTTCTTTGGCCGTCGCGGACGCCATTTTGAAGAGTGCTAATGTGGCGAAATTCTATTTTTAAATCCAGACGCGTCGCGTAGGCCCTGAGAAACATCCATAAGTTCACCCTCCATGTTAAAAAGTCTTCGTCTGACTCTTCGAAAACAAGCAATAAGGCTGCAGAGTAACACACTGGCTGCTAACTGCTAGAGAGAGAGCACACACCAAGAGACTGAGGGGGACGCTTTTTTGTGACGGACCACATCCGGCGCTGCTCGTAAATACGTTATTTCGTTTTTACTGATAGATAAATAGTTATTAGCGGTACTGCATTTTAAATAAAAATAGCATAAATCCGCTTATGAATTATAAAACTTAGTCAATCCGCTGTAAAGCTAACAGATTATTTAGCTACGCTACAAGCGGATTAGCGCAATAGCGCTCCCTAGCGGTCGGAGGCCCACCACTGTTGATTTCTTTTCTTTTTTTATTATATCACGAAATGTATTGTTATCGTGATAATGCTCTGAAATATCACAATACAGTATAATTTTTGAGCCATATCACCCACCCCTAAGTCCCACCGATGCCTACTTGGTGCTGTAGACGTGACAATAAAATGCTGTGGTCCACTGTGTCAAACGCAGCAGTTAAATCCAATAACACAAGGATCACATGATCACCCGAGTCACATGCCAGAAGAATTTCATTACAAACTCTCAGCAGAGCCGACTGTGCTATGGAGAATTTTAAATCCAGACTGGAACACATCCATGATGTTATGTTCATCCAGGAAGGACTTTAACTGCGAATAAACAATTTTCTCCCAAGATTTTTGACAGGAGGGGAAGCTTAGAGATGGGCCTAAAATTCCCCAACATAGTGGGATCAAGACCGTTTTTTTTTAACAGGGGCTGCACAACAGCATGTTTAAAATTAGCAGGGACTACTCCAGATAGACTACTGCTAAAAATGTTGAGAACCAAGTTTTTAAAACAAGGGAAAACCTCTTTAAGAAAGTGTGGTTGAAGAGCATCACAAGGAGAACCAGAAGGCTTAATCTGAGTGACCATGTCCTCTAAAAATGACACAGTCACCGGCTCAAACTGATTGAAGGCAGCAGAGCAGGGGACACACACAGAGGGGTCAGAGTTTGTGCGTAAGATAGAAGCCCTTATAGAGGTAACCTTATCGATAAAAAACTGCATAAAATTATTGCACAACTGAGTGGATGCTTCAGAACCAGGTGTCTGTGGAGAGTTAAGAAAAGAGTCAATGGTACTAAAAAGGACACGTGGATTGTGGCTGTGGGATAAAATCAAGTTAGAAAATAGTCCTTTTTGGCTGCTTTAACTGTGTCCTGATAATTGTGCCAACAGCCTTTAAAATTTTGAAGGGATACCTGCAGCTTGTCCATCCTCCTCCTGCGTTCCGCTCTGCGACATTCTTATCTGACAGCTCGAGCAGTTCTGTTCTGAAGCCAGGGTTCACGTTTAAATCCAAGCTGTTTGGTCTTTAAAGGAGCCACAGTATCCAACACAATCAGACATGATGCGTGGAGCCAAGAACTAAGATCCTTAGCATCAGTTGAGGCAGGTGGACAGAGCTGGCAGAAAACCTCAGTGAACTGTCCAGCAGTAGAGGGGTTAATAATCCGACAGCTCTGAGCAGGAGTGTGAGTTTTAACAGGAGCATATGTGAGAACAGTCTGGAATGTTATAGGCATATGATCAGAGATTATAGAATCATAAATTTCCAGATTAGACACAGGTAATCCCAAAGAGAGCACAAGATCTAGAGTGTGACCTTTATCGTGTGTAGGACCAGACACAGAAAGCACCAAATTAAAAGAGTCAATAAGAATTAAAAATTATTTTACCGAGGTTTGTCTGGGCAACAAACGTGGATGTTAAAATCACCAATAAGGAGGAGCCGATCATATCCAGTCACTATCTCAGAAAGAAAGTCTGAAAAGTCACCAATAAAATCCTTAATATATTTGGGTGCACGAATAATGATGGCACAGAGTGTTGTCACATTTATTGTGTTTTTTATGACGTTACAATCATTTAATACAAAAAGACATTCAACAATAGTTTTTACAGCACCATTCCAGTTTGTGACATCATCAGTATGTGACACCTTTTCTGTTTAGTCTGCACCAGTTAATGTATCCTGTGCATTTGAAACAAAGTTGATGACATTTGAACAACAAAGTGTCTGTTTTTAACTGTCCAACCCCAGTTAAATCTTTTTAATGCACTGCAAGCACAAAGATGTTTTAGAGATGACAAATCGCCCATGTGCTTTCTGGAGGACAGAGTAGTCCGTGACACTGATTTACTTCAAAAGTGGTTTGGCATTTGTAAACAGCTGTGGCAGCGTTTAGCATCAGTGTTGTTTCTGTAATGAGCTGTTCCACCGTGCAGACAGTTCTCTACAGTCCTGCTTCAACTCTCTGCTAACCTGAAACTGCAGCAACACCAAGACGACTCTCTGGGATGGAGAGTGTTGTTTTTTTAACAGCAGAGAATGGTCAGAGATAAGGTTTCCTGTAATGACCCCTCCTGGTGGTTTGTAGGGTTCAGTCCTGAGCCTAACAGAACACCTGCAGGGGTGTCAGGTCCTTCACGTCTGTGGGATGCAAGGGATGGCGGTTCTGAAACTCTTCGTTCTTCAACAGAACGAGTCCAGTGTTGCTTTAGTCTTCCTCACTTCACAAAAAGACGTTCTGACCATGAAAGGTCCTAACTGGTTCATCACTTATGAAGCCATTATTGTAGCCCCGATGCAGAACAACCAGCCCACACCATCACACCTCCACCACTGTGCTGGAGAACGGGCTGAGCTTTAGAGGCAGAACTCTCTGCTTCAGTCTCATTCTGTCTGAACTCATCTACCTGGACCTGAATGTTTACGTGTTGGACATGTCTTTTAGAAGGTCTGAGCGTCGACCTGACCCTGCAGAAACTTCAGGAGGTCCGACACAGCATCATCAGCTGCTCATCACTGGATTAGCAGCTCCTGGGTTCTGCTTCAGCTCTTATCACCCGCCGCCTGAGGCAAAAGGGTGATCAAACCTGTCCATCTGCTTGTGTTAGCAAAATATCTCCTGAACTACTGGATGGATTTTAATTAAACTTTTGTAAAACATTCATTGGATGCACAACTGGTTAGCCGTTGGGAGTCAATCCGATTCAAGATGGCTGCCACAGCAAAGCAACCTTGGCCAACCCGGAAAGGGCTGTTGGTGTGGTAGTAGCTGAGCATTACCCCCAACACGTCCTCTGAGCCCACACTGATCTGTTTAAAATGTTCCATACCTGTCGGAGTCAACCCTGACTGACTGTCAGCACCTCCTGACCCTCTGGACGGGTTCTAATGTAAAGCCCTGGTGTTCATCTGCAGCTGATTACGTCATTCAGACCAGGTGAGCAGCAGGTGACGTCAGTCTGTTCTGCACAGCAGGACTCCGAGAAACATGGCGCTCGCGTCAGTTTCTGATTATTGAACCTGCAGCAGTTTCCGGTGGTCCAGGTGTTCTCCAGGTGTGTTGGACTCCTCCGGCCACGTTTAAAATTAATTTGTTTCATTGTTGAATTCAACACAGCTACGTGCGCGACAGTTGTGCGTTTAGGTCGCACGCGCTCCTGCAGCGGCTACAACAAAGCACTTATAAGTTATAATCAAAACGATGACGTCATTTAGCCCCGCAGCGCACGCGCATGGGTTGGTCAGGTAGTTGTAGCTGAAAGTTCATTGATCAAAGTGTCACCAACCTGTCGAAACACCTGGCTGTCACGAGCTCATGGTCCTCGCGCTAACTAGTTAGCTACTTCCTTGTTAGCTTTCCTCACACTGACGTGGTCTACAAAGTAAGGCAGTCCGTTTTACCATATATTGAAACCCCAATTCAGTATGGAAGGTCATTTTACCATATAATTAGACCAGTCCGGTTAATCTTGGCAGGGTTTTTTATTTTACCATTATACCATACAGATTTTACAAAAACCTCTGGTTACTTTATGGCATGCCATTTTATCATTTAATGAAAAACCAATGTCAACACTTTCAAAGGCTTGCTCTTCCTTGAAGAAATCCATGATGCCCATTCATATTTAATGAGAAAGGACAAATCTAAAAAAGCTAAGTCTGGTCCTCTGGACATTCAAAAAACAAAACAAAACAAAGCAACAAAAAAAAACTGTAGAACATGACATTTACATTTCGGCTGTCATCAGCCAACTGGTTGATCCACTGTGAGAGGGTGCTATTTATAAGACTGAGCTGAATACAGCTTCTCAGACTGGGGAAGTCTTTCAGACGAAAGACGAAACGTTTCTACAGTTGTTTTTGTTTTGTTTTTTGAATGTCCGACCAGACTTAGCTTTTTTAGATTTTTCTACCTGGATTATTGAGCATGCATCAGGGAGAAAGGACAAAGTTTTGGTCATGTGAGGTCTCATACAGGGTTATTGTTGAGGATGACTCTCAGCTACTACCACATCAAGCGATAGCTTGGTATTTGTATGACTAGAGGTTGAAAAAAAATCTGTATGCCCCTTTTATGATTGTCTATTATTGTCATCATTCTTTGTTGAAAACAGGTCTCTCTTGTAAATGAGTCCCAGGGGCGGATCTACTGGGGTGGCATGGGGTGGCAGTTGCCACCCCAACAGAGAGCCTTGCCACCCTGTTTGCCACCCCAGCTGGACATTACGAATGCGAACATCTTTTTTCCGACAACATTGAATGCAGCACAATGTAGTCATATGGTCCACACTCCTTACCAGTTGGTGGCGGTAATGCTCACCTAACTTTCTTGCCAACTGCCAATAAATTTAAAGAAGAAGAAGCACAATGTACAACTGACTCAAGACGTCAAGTTCTGACTGAGTGGCGGGAAGTGAGAAATGAAATGAAAAGAGGACTGAACACACTTGTATTTCTGCTGCCTGCACTTTGGCTGTTTCATGTCTCTCCCTTTACATTGCATCATTTTATTTATATATACAGGTAGTCCCCGACTTACGAACGAGTTCCGTACCTACGGGCCGTTCGTAAGTCGAAAATTCGTAAGTAGGATCACATACAAAAAAAAAATTGTTTTTTGTACAGTACTGTGCATCTATTTTTTTTATTCCTTTTTTAAAAATAAATAAATAGATGTACCGTACTGTACAGTTACCAAGCACTTAGCCTATCATAACACAGTTTTTAAAGATGAAGGAGTGAGTTGAATTGTCTCCCTTTCACTTAATGTGAATGGAGCCTGCAGGGAGGAGGGAGACAATTCAACTCACTCCTTCATCTTTAAAAACTGTGTTATGATAGGCTAAGTGCTTGGTAACTGTACAGTACTGTACATCTATTTATTTATTTTTAAAAAAAGTTGTTTTTTATAATGAGATGCGTTCGTAAGTCCGAAACGTCGTAAGTTGGGGGCGTCGTAAGTTGAGGACTACCTGTATACTGTATATATACTATATGTATGTGTGTGAAGGGGGAGGGTGTTGCCTCCCCCTGAAACATTCTTGCCACCCTCTTGCCACCCCATAGATATTTTTCTAGATCCGCCCCTGACTACCTCATACATATACTGTGTACATTAACTTATGTGCTGCTGTGCCACTCTTTGCAAATGTCAACACTAGAAACTTCAGTTTATTTTATAGATATACGTTTTATACTTTTTATACTACTATGCAAAAACTCAGGACAGTATTACCGGTACACTTTTATTATTTCATTTTATGCTTATGTTCATTGGGTGTTTGGTGTTTTAGGGGTGTTTGGTGTTTCAGTGTTGGTGTAAATTTTCATACTTTTATACTATTACAGGGTATATGCAGAAATTCCAGAGTTGAATTTAATACCTTTTAATACCTTTTTAATACCATCAAAATATTTTTTAATACCATCACGGCACTGAGCTGTAACCGTAGCGGCAACCTGTTGTACTTCAGTTTAGAGCAACTAATTGTAAAGTGATAGATTACTGTCATTTTCTTCCTAAACTTTGGTAGTAAATGTAGTTTTATAACAATTACTGGATACATCAATTTGCTTCTTGCCTCAATAAAAGCACTGACCTACTTGTTATTTAAATCTAACCCAAGAGAAAAAGTTTAATTGTTCCCACACATAACATATCTCTAATGACAAACAAAAACTGTAAACTTGAAAACAGAACAGTTTAGTTAAAATAATTCAACACTGAACACATGCATAATTCAAAAAGAGAGGTAGAAAAATAATAACTACTGTATTTTTCATCCTGTAAGTTGCAGTTTTTTGCATAATTTACATGCCTTGCAACTTATAGGACGAAGTGACATATAGATTTTTTTCCCCATATTTATAAACCATAACACTGAAATATGACCGTTTCATTCATTCTGACTGAAAAAAAAAAAAAACAGTTCATGATATCTATTGTAGTAATAGTATGGCATGCTGTTGTATCATGTAATAGGAAAACGTGCCTATAATGACAAATTTAAAAAAGTTCAAGACAAAAACAACTGGACTTTATTTATTATACTATTATACTATACTTTATTGCTTTTTTATTGCACTTTTTAGAATTCACCATGTCCTGGATGACTGAGAATCTTCACTAGCTATTAATGACTCAATCGGCCTGCCATACTCTCCCCACCTCTCTGCTTGAACCTTCAATCCAGCAGCAAGCTGCACCACGGTGGCGAAATGCAGCTAATTTGACCATTAAAGTGAATTTATTAAGAAAATGACAGACAGAAAAACACCTCTGCTATTATTTCGAGCCAAAAAACAATTGTTTAGGTAATTTTCTTGTTAAATGTCGGCGAAACGAGCCGCGCTCCTTTTTCCTGTTTGTCACTGCTGTGCTTTCACGGAGTACACAGGCAGCGACACTTTTTTTTTTTTTTAAATAAAGCCGATTTAACCATTAAAATACATTTATTAAGAAAACGTTAGACTGAGACACACCTTTTGCTATAATTTCGAGCTAACAAACAATTGTTTAGGTACATTTCTTGTTAAATGTCGGAGGATAAAGCCGTGATCCTTTCCTGTTTCTTTTTACAGACATGATACCAGCTGTAGGTGCGCGCGCACACTGACTGACGATATGACGTCTTTGTTTTTAGCTAAGGTCCTACTTGGAACATAAAATTAGAAAAGATAAATAAATTCACAGACCTTTTTTTAGACGACAGAACAAGAAAAATATAGTTGTGTAGGTTTAAAAAAAATTAATACCTCGTCAGATGACGTTTATTACTTTTTAATACTTTTTAATGGCCTTAATTTGTGTTAATTTCATTTACTACCTTTTAATACCTTTTACAACCCCGCGGATACCCTGTATTATGAAAAAACTCAGGACAATGTTACACTTTTTTTTACTATTTTATGCTTATGTTTATTAAATGTTTTAGTGTTTAGATGTTGCACCGAGGGACTGAGAGAAACGCAATTTCGGTCCTGTGTATGTCCTGTACATATTGCAGTTCTGACAATAAAGTTGACTTTGACTTTGATATGTTGTTAATAAAAAGTTTTTTTGATTCTTCCAAACGTTTCCAGATGTTGAAATCTAAAGAGCTGTGTTAGAATATGAATAAAAAGTTATGCAGACATTAAAACACATTTTCTTAATTAAACCTGATTTTATGCATAACGATTCCTATGAACAAGAACTATTATTTATAAAATTTTTGAATTTTTTGAAGTGGAGGCTGCTGGACCGAAGTATAATATTGAACAATTTTACTAGAAATGACAACCATACCTGTTAGAGAACAAACATGTGGTTGGTGGAGGTCTGACGTGAAGCTCCTGCTCCTACACAGAAAAACACACACACAGTCACGAGACTAGATTATTAAAGCACGTAGAGCGAGTAAAGGCAGCAACAGAGTGAGATGTGCTCAGTTTATCCTCCAGCAGTCTGAGTCTAATGCAGCTGAACTAAGGGATCACTGAGGAAGCCCAAGACAATCCTAACTGTAGGATTTATCAAAAAGGAAAGTCTTAATCCTGGTCTTTAAAGTAGACCAGGTGTCAGCTTCTAGAGACTTGTGATCAAAGTGTGAATGAACCCACGACCAGTCAACTGACAGGCTTCAGGCCCGCTGGTCTCTTAGTCACAAACACTCAGAGTTGTGAGAAATCATGATTCATCACGATTTCCTGCAGTTTCTCATCACCAACTCATCTCCCAGCGGTCGCAGCTCAGTGAGATTCTACCTTTTACTTCTGATTTTTCACCTCAGGTCAACTGCTGTCACATCCAAGCACGCGACAACGAGACGTAGCTGCTACACATGCTAACAGCTACACATGCTAACAGCTACACATGCTAACAGAGTGAACTAACTTCCTCTCCACAGACAAGAAGCTGCAGTGTTACAAGCCTCTGGCAGCAGCAGCTTGGAACTAAATCACAGAATAAAGTATTTGACTCACGAGAAGTCTTTTTTCATCAGTAATTGAAATAAATCACGGAGCTAAATCCAGACGTAGCTTCTCAACACGAAGGAAAACAAAGAGGCCGAGCTGGTGACGTCATGTCCACATATTTACCAGCAGCCACCACCAGGG
>JBBPBX010028976.1:15358-36183 GCA_038048925.1 Garcialebias charrua | reverse complement strand
TTTGTGTGTAATTTTCCTGTCTGTCACTACTAAGAAAGTCTGAAACATTCAGACATTGTGTGTAATTTTCCAGTCTGACACTACCAGGGAGTCGTGAGATAAGAAGTTGAAACTGGGCTGATACAGGAACAGTCAGTTTCATCTCCTGATTTCATCACTATAGGCATCTTTGGAATTTTGTTATTCATCACTATAGGCATCTTTGGAATTTTGTTATGAGAAGTTGAAACTGGGCTGATTCCATCACAGGAACAGTCAGTTTCATCTCCTGATTTCATCACATAGGCATCTCTGGAACTTTGTTGCTTTGGATAAAGTATTACTTGTGGAAAGAACCTGGCCAACTCTGTTTCGCAAGTGATTCTTATCTAAAGGAATAAAAAGAAACAAGCTGAGCTCCCAGAGTTAGTTAGAGTCTGACGGGGAGGAGTAATCGCCCGGATTGTCTTAATGCTTACTTTGCCTATGGTTGACGAACGGCTCTCTCACTTTGATGTCAAACGGTAAGAGTATCTGTTTATGCATTAATACTTGTATGTATGTATGTTACTTGTTTGTTTTCTGGTTTGTTTTCTATTTAATTTTCTATGGTTAAAATAAAGAACATTTGTTTTTAAACAGAAAATAGTTTCCAGTGTAAAGTCTCTTGAGCTGTGATATTCTTTTGAGGATAATTGCCTATCTCTCTCTCGATCCTGCATAAATAATATTTCATAAAACATTTATGAATAAAAATTCATAAAATATTTATAAAATAATATTTCATAAAACATGCGCATAGGTTGCAACAAGACCTGCTGACAACACAGTCTCTGTGCGACCCGCACTGACTGACCCAGACATCGTCCAACTGCAGAAGTTGGACCCCATTATCAATTCCATGATACTGTACCTGACTGACCCAGACAAAAATGCTCCGTCGAAAGACGAACTGGATTCCGATCCAGGCCTTAAAGTCCTCTATCAGCTGTGCAAACAGCTAAAACTACTCAAAGGCATCCTAACTTTTGCTCATGGACCAACATCCTCTCCAGTGTTTGTGGTTCCCCATGGCCACAGGGGGGTGATGTTAGTTCATGCCCATGATCTTCTGTCCGCAGGACACAAAGGGGATAACGCCACGCTAAAGGCATTGAAACAAATTACCTATTGGCCTGGTATGAAAAAGGATGTCAAAGACTACATTGAATGGTGCCTGGTCTGCGGCCAGTTTCAGCCAACCAGACCACTCCACCGAGCACCATTGCAAAGCAGAGGCATTGCATTTCCATGGTCTGATATCCAGTTCGACTGGGTTGGACCACTCACTAAAAGCACTAGAGGAAACAAGTATTTCCTCACGGTAACTTGCGCGTTTACAAAATGGGTAGAATGCCTACCAGCCCCTAACGACACAGCACAAACCACTGCTATGTTGTTAATGAATCATGTATTCTCAAGGTTTGGACTTCCCCTTAGGGTGAACTCAGACCAAGGTACACACTTCACAGGTGAAGTGATGAAAGAAATGTGGAAGACGCTAGGCGTCAAAGCCAATTTCCATGTTGGCTACCACCCACAAGCTTCAGGACAAGTTGAGAGAGCAAACAGAACTGTGGTGAGTATTTTGAAGAAATACGTAGCCGCAAACCACAAGGACTGGGACGTGAAACTCCCTCTGGTCCTCATGGCCATCAGGGCCACTCCACACACATCAACTGGCATCTCTCCCTTCGAGATGATGACCGGTCGACAAATGACTCTCCCTCTACACCTGTTGTACCAACCAGGCGATGCCGCCATGGCGACAGCCTACACCACACAACAATACATGAAAGACTTGAATGTACACCTCAGAAACACTTTTGCTTTCGCCCAGAAAAACCTGGAAAAATCTGCTGACGGACGTAAGGCGTACTATGACCAGAAGGCCTCTCACGATGAACTCCAAGTGGGAGACAGAGTCTGGTACTATACGTTCGCCCCCGCAACCGGGAAAGGAGAGTCCGGGACCGGAACTCTCGCCCGCAAACTAATGCCCAGGTGGACTGGACCTCATTTGATAACAGACAAAGTGTCCTCAATTGTCTACGGAATCAAAATAAGCAAAGGCCGCAAAGAGCCAATTGTTAAATGTGTACATCGAAATCAGATCAAACCTTACAAGGCGTTTAATGACTCCACAAACGACAAAGATCTCGCAAACTCACCGACCACATGGGAAAATAAGGTCGTCCAAACACAAGATAGTAAATAAACTAAACAGTTTAAACTATACTAGTTGCGTAGAGAAACCGTTCCAACCAGATCTCAGAACACCAAGTGTGAAAGTCACAACGAAAGTTAATTCTAACGACGGTTGTAGATCCATAGGATTTAACCCAACATCTGTTAGAAGGCTAATATCTTTCTGTTTGTGTTTCCTTAGGACCACGATGAAACTGCTTCTATTAACCTTCGCCCTCTTGGGACTCCTCCAAGACGGACAACTCGAGGTTGTGACCCTTGGACCCACCTCAGGAATCAGTCTTAGGGATCAACCTGGTCTGCTCATCATACATTGTCGTCTGTACACCCAGAAGGTTTTCGTTCATTTTGTTCCTCAAACTGTGATCAAACAACACATTAGGTTCAATGATGAATGGTCCAACAAAACGTGGTATACTTTACCGATTGAGAGCGCAAGAGGACAAATCCAACACATGTTAAAGCAACTACATAAATTCACCATCACACAACAGGAACTGAGTGGAACAAGTAGTAGAGAGACGCGTAGCATTGGATGGCTACTCGTCGCAGCCTCTCCTCTCGGATCCCTTTTCAGTTTAGGTTTGTCCGCGGTCAACACGGTCAGCATAGCAACCTTAAAACATGTTAATGAAATACAAAATGAGTTCCCAAGGATCCGAACACAGATGAATCGGCAACAAGAACAGTTCACACAGGTGACCAAAACAGTTAAAGATACTGTCTTAGTTTTGAACACTCACACCCAAGAAATAAAGACCCTTGCAAAAACGGTTAATGAACTAAAACTTAAGGTAGAATCGGACTACGCCAACGTCCACTTGATAGATAGGATCCTTTCTGATACGCTTAGAGATATCAGCTCGACGGTTGATACACCAGCTACTGGCAGAATCCCACCTTATCTTGTCTCCCTACAGATGGTGACTGACATCCTGTACTCCGCTACAAACGAACTAGTAAGACCAATCCAGGCTCACCTGGCTTACACTCTCGGTAGCACAATCCCGATTTACGTCAACCACAAAGCGGGTGAATTCGCATTCCTTATCAATCTACCCATCATTCCTTCTGATGGCATTTACAGACTCAAGGACGTTGTTAATGTTGGAAATTGGCACGGTGAAAACCACGTCAAAATCGACACCCCAAAGGTGGTCGCTTATCATGACAATAACCCCACAATTTACTTAGCTCCAAACCTCCAGATGTGTACTCTCACCCACGAAATACACTACCTGTGTACAAGTAAGCCTTTCATTTTGAATAAGGCCACGGGCATTTGCGGAGTCACACCCGTTCCAGATAACTCAAAATGCTCGACGACGATAACACCTCGACGCCAAGTCACAACCGCTAAAGCGGAAAGGATTGGTTCGCATTGGCTAGTAAACACTCCCCAACGAAACGCGTTGATAGTCCATGGCCATCCCGCGGCCAACCAACTTGTGACTCTACCAGACAATACAATGTGGATCAATGTCCCCCAAGGGACGACTATACACATTGGTGAACTGACGCTCTACCAGTGGTGTAGTCTACGTGATACGCAGGTATACGCTGTATACCCACTAGAAAAGCTTGGGGATTTCCGTATAACCACTTAAATGTGCCCAATGATACGTAACGTGACAACAAACACGCGTTGCATAAAGATAGATTATGTTCGCTACTCATAAGGACTCTTCACTGCGCCGCACCTCTCGCGCCATCTATGGTTGCCATAGTTTCGTGTTCCTCTGTTGTACGTGAGGCTCACAGCCATTGGCTGAGCTGAGCTCACTACCATAGTTCTCTGCTCTGTGATTGGTTTCTTAAGAAGCTCCTTTATGATTGGCTGCTCGGGATGCAGGCGGGCGACAGACGGTGTAGAGCATTTTCGCTAACGACGACAGACTCAAAATGAAAAGGAAACAAGCTACACTTTTTGAATGTTTTTATAAACCAGCTGAACCCGAAGCTACAGAGACAACATTAGAAGAACCTACCAGTTCGACGGCCGAAACCAGCCATAATGAGGTTGATATCTGCATTTCCCCAGGTAAGTGTTGGCTAGTACAAGTTAGCTGAAGCTAGCTCAAGCAGCAAGTAAATGCATGTTTTTATCGACCTTTTCTGATGCCAAACTCCAAAATGCGCATCAAGAAACCTTGATGGAAACACGGTTACTGTCCAGAATTTTACAGTAACATTTCATATAAATAAATATGTGAATATAAAAATGATTTGTTTGTGACAAAGTCTGTCACTCCAATAATCAACAAAATGCTATGCTTTTTACTCTGTTTTAAAACTCCTTGTTTCATTTTTAGATCCAAATTGGCCAGCCTTGTGGAGTGAAAGTCAGGCTCGGGAATTTAAAAACAGACATCCTTGGTTGGAATGGAGGAACAAAAAATTAGGTAAATATAAAAAAATATGGGAACCAATTTGTATATAAGGTTTAATTGATATGACTTGATAATTTTAAAATAGTCTGATAATCATATCTTTCAAAAGTTTAGTACAGTATATTACATGAGAAATTATATATACTGTGTATATGTGTGTGTGTGTGATCATTTCATTTTCACGTTTTAGTTGGTCATAATGCAAAAGTGTATGCAAGTAATAATGAAAGGTAATAATGAATGTAATTGTCGACACATGCTTACAGTCTAGTGAATCAGTAGATTCTAGTATTATTACTGGTATCAGGAAATATTAAAAAATATACAATTATGACAATTTTTATTTACTTCCTGCAGGATGTGCTGTTTGCAGTACCATAACGTCAACTGGTGTCCTGACTGAAAAGAGGGTCTCCATATCGGAGGAGTGGGCCTCCTTCAAGATCCAGTCATCAGGCTCAGGTTTGTTGTGCATTTATTAAAATGTAAGCATCACAGACATTTTGCAATGTTAAATATGCTTAAAATTCAAAATAAATTGTCAATTACATTGCACTACATTGCATTTTTGTCTCTAAATGTCCTGATTCATCTCAGTAATCTAGGTAGAAAAAGGAAAAATTAAGTACCGGTAGGTCCTCCGGACAGGTTTTTGTCTCTAAGCACAGTATACCCACTACAAAAATGTAGACTACACCACTGCGCTCTACCACCTCCGTCCGGAGCAATGGGAAACAGCTCTTGAGTTACCCGAGTGCTTCACAAACATGAGTTTGGAAATAGACCCTCAGGCCATAGAACAACTCCGGTTCGAAGGTACTAAAATCGTCGATGTAGAACCTGTAAACAAAGTTCTCAAGACCCTCAAATCCGAGACTGGAACCACGTTTCAACCAATTAACTACGCATGGTCTAGCGCGGACACATTAAATCTAGTTCTGGGGTTAATCCCATCCATCATTATGGGCGGAATTATTGTGATCCTACTTCAGCACGTACAATCTCTTCATGCCCGACTCGATAATCATGCGGCTCAACTAGATCTGATTAGGCGTCACAAACGTGTAGACTAGAGGAAACCAAGCTAGCACGAACAGTAAGTCATAATCTAACGAACAGAGTGAGTCGAAGCAGTGACACGTTTTCTTGTTGCTTAATCATTACTTTGTTGTTGTTGGAGCTTGGTATTGTTTTCTGAACACTCCCAACCAAAAGAGGTTTTTATTAATGATAAGTTAGAGACTTAAGTGGATTTAACTATGCCAACATGCAGTTTTCATTTGTTAAACCTCAGTAAATGAAGGGTCAATGTAGTTTAAAGCTACTTTAGGTACCATAAACTACACTGGTTTCGCAATTTCTAAATTAAACCGATTCGATCGATTCTATTCTAGATCATCTATTTTGATGAGTCTCGCCATAGACTTCTAAATTTATAGGGAATACAAAATCCTACGTCATCGTCTAAAATAACAACAGACATTTAGACCAAACTATATTTTCTTTTCTATTTTAGTTTAACTTTAAGCTAGGTTATGAATAGGGTTGGGCATCGAGAATCGAGAATCGTTCGGAACCGGGACTAACTGTCCGGTTTTCCCGGAATCGTTCAAAATATTAATTTGCGATTCCTATGTTCGATGCTAGTTAGCCGACCGGAAGTATCCGCCGCCGAAACCCAACGAAGAAGAATCCACCGGAAGTGTGCACCCGAGATCTAAAGCTTACTAATTAATAAAATGACCAGTCAGGTCAGTGCAGCACTTGCAATAATTTTCTATCATGCAAAGGAGGGTGGAGAAGTAAAATAGTGTCCCGTCTTTGACGCGCTCCACCGGATTATTTTCGCTTCGTATCCGACCGGAAGTACAGAGTGGTCCGTCTGCAAAACGCTCCGCCGAACTTTTCGCTAATCGCTACCTCTTCGGCTCCATCAGGTAAATAAATAAACTATAAACTACATCTCATACCAACATTAAGGCAGCTAACAAGTTATACTCCGCTTAAAGCGGTAAGTCAGCTCAAATACAAACACGATGCTAACGTTAGCTTGTATTTTTTTTCTTAGACAAACGACCTGAAATGGCTTCACAGTGTTCACCAGCGTCCAAGGTAAAAACGTCAGTGTTAACTGAATGAAGAGTGCCACAGAACAGTTACAGCATATGTTGTGAAAAGGTTGCATCCCTTTTCAGATGTGAATTCAACCATGGATTGCACTTACATTGCACTCAAATCCAACACTTATTAACATTCTTAATCCATTTAAAGTTCTCTGTGTCTTTTAAAATGTCTAAATGTCTCTAGTTTTCAGTATTATATAATTTCTGTTTATGTTCTCTTTCATTCCATTATGAGGGAATGTCACAGTTTGAAGAATTATTGAATAGGTTAGTTAGGCAATAACAACAGAGCTAATAATTGTACACATTCTCAGTCTTAAAAATGATTTAATAATCTCTTTTTACTGATAATACTGATAAACCTATTGTTTGTTTAGGAACTTCCTGCAGTCTGTCCAGAAAGTCTCCACTGGAGGAGCGTTTTGCTGAGGAAGAGGCACAACATAATTTCACAACTCCATGTCCATGAAGAAACAAATGGAGAGAGGGCTGCAGATACCAGGACATCCCACCAGCTGTTCTGTCTGAAGATCCTGCTGCTGCTGGTGGAACCAGGTTAGCCCATCAGTGGGAGTTCAGTAACATGACTGCAGCATCAGACACTGGACAATATTATATGTATAATAATAATAATATATGTTGGTGAGTCCATGTTGGCTCTAATCTGCCCTGTGAGAAATTCATAGTAAATGTAACAAAAAGGAAAAAGTTCATAGCATTAAATTCAAACAGAAGTTCAAATTATTTCATCCTGAAATAACTCTGGCTAACTACTGTAGCTTTTTTATAACATGGAGTTAAACTCAAAGTAGTCTCCTCAGATAAATAGTGTTACCATTATTTTTATATTAAAGTTTCTGTTAACTTATTATTTTTATATTTGATTGTTTTTTGTTCAGTGCCCTGAGACAACTTCTGTTGTGACTTGGAGCTATACAGTATAAATAAACTGAATTGAATTGACATGTCATTTTTTAACCCGGCCTACAAAAAGAATCGGAATCAAGAATCGAAAAGAATCGGAATCGAAACGAAGAATCGGAACCGGAACCGGAATCGCTCAAATTCAAACAATGCCCAACCCTAGTTATGAATGGAGGAATGGTTTGGGAGAAGAGGCCTTCGTTACAGAAGCCCTCCTGAACCTTCTATAGACGTAGATCCCTATATTTAACTTTTGATGCATGATCCACCCCTTAATTGGTAGTTATAGCTGATCTAAACCATGTTAGCTTACATACCAGGTGCATATAGAGATGAGAAATTTGATGTACAAGTTTATGCGTCGTTTGTGCAGCTCCATGAACAGTCTTATTGTAACGTTTTCACATCCCTCTGTCAGTGCGCTAAGATACCAGTCTGCTCTGTGGAATCATTGGTACGCAAGTCTCTTATAAGATTTTATTTTTTATTATATATATTTTTATTCTTTTTATTTTTTTCGGTATGTGTTGTGTGTGTTATGTTTTTTTGTGGACCACGAGTCTGTCGAATAAAGTTGATGATGATGATGATAGGTAAGGCTAATGTAAAATCCCAATCATAAGCCCACCTAAAACCACATAATTGCATGACACATAGAACCAGAGTGGCACGGACTGGAAACCAACCAGCCTTCAACCTTCGATGTGGGGACCTGCTACTTCAACGTTGGTCTTCGACCTGCATCCAAGGGTCGCCTCCTCTGCGTCAATCGAGGGATCCCCTCTACATGCTGATTGAAACAATTGTTGCTGATGAAATCAACAACTCTAATCGATATGGAATTACAGCTGTGGAATTACCGCTGTGGATTATAAGACTTTGTTTCCAAAGGATTAAAAGCTTTCTGCTATGGGATTACCTACGGACAGTATGGAATTTCCAAAACATTATGGGATTATAATTTTTGATTCTTTCCTCTTGCTGGATTACATCAAGATCAGAGACATTTGGTGGTATCCTTTTGTGTTGGAACTCATCTCCATGGACAGGCGATGACGTCCAAAAGGGGGGACTATAGTGATACAACCGCCTTGGAAACACTTCTCTGATCGCTCTCAGTAATGAACTTTTTGGGAGTTATTCCCGAAGGGACAGTAATACTTTTATTACATTGATCTGAATCAAAACACATTATTTCATAAGAGACTCTCTTCATTTTTACTTTGTTTTATTCAGATATAATCAAAGTATAACCTTGTGTTATTCATATGAACAGTGTTATTTTTCAGTATGCTGTACCAATGTGATCACTTCTTCATATGATGAGTCAAAAGAACTATGGCAAAGTTGAAAATATGTCGTTACACTTTCTAGATTTTGTTTAAAAATGTTAACACGGGAATCAAAGTCTAAATCAAGTTATCTGTATAACTGGAGACTGGTGTCTTTCGTTCTGAACATAATCTTATTCTCCTATCCTGAAATGGCCTTCACATTTTCAGCTCTCTGACCTACAGAATCCCTCCCGTTCTCGGGTGAAACAACCTATGAGCAGATGGATTTAGCTGAGTCAACCCCCTTCTCTTAAAAGGCCCCACTTTCTGTCCGGGGTCAGTATCTGGTGAGAAAGTAGAGATGAAAGCCTTTCTCCTTTTCTACTGGTACGCCTGACCATCAAGCCAAAGGTCTATGTAACCAGTAAAGGACTTATAACACACCTGTTATAAGTTCACTTCCAGCTGTAAAAAGCTCCATCTTGAATAAGAATTCCTCCTGAAGAATGTTTATGCTGAAAAGCTGAACCAGAACCATCGTCATCACTCTTGACTGATTTGAGGCCGACACACACAGACAGTGTGAGCAAACCGGCGACCTGCTGTTGGAGAGAGCGGGACGAACAAACCGTCTCTGTCCATCGTCTGGAAACCCCTCTTACCAGAAGAAGACTTCAAAGGTAAAGAGTGCTGTTTGTTTACAAACTTGGACTGGACCGGGTCGAGCTGATGTCAGCAGAGGATGTGCAATGCTGGTTACACATTCTTTAGACAACTTTTACTTCATTCAATTTCTGCTCTCCTACTCCTCCTAGACTTTCTCCTTATATTTTCTGAAGCCAGAAACTCTAAGTAATGTGCCTGCAGTATTAAGTAAATATGACTTTACTTGTCTGTTGTTTTTAAATTGAAATCTGTCCACAGTAGTTGTATATGAAAGAAAAATCAGACCCAATCTTTATCCTCATGTGATGTAATTTATTGATTTGTTATTAAATGATTCAGTTCTGCTGTTTCAACATAAGTAACATTTATTGTCAATTAAATTTCGTCACTCACAATTTATTGGCTGAACTCCTAAAAAGAGAGAACTCGTTTAAAAATTAAATGCTAAGAATTTGGGTCAGATAAATTCTGCCCAAACTTTCATTTTGGAATATTGCACAGTCAGAAAAACTGACAATATGTTACATCTGTAATTTGTCTTTTTCAACTGGAATATTCCCTGATAGAATGAAGATAGCTAAGGTAGTTCCTCTTTTCAAAAATGGTGATGAATGTGTATTTAACAATTACAGACCAATATCTTTGTTGCTACAATTCTCAAAAATTCTAGAATAATTATTTGTGACCAGATTAGACAAATTTATTGATAAACATAATATTTTAAGTAATTAAGCAACAGTGTGGGTTTAGATTTAAAAAAAACTCTACATCCATGGCTCTCATGGAATTGATGGAACAAATTGACAGGATTTACTCAGAGAGACGAGATTATACCCAGTGGTGCAGACAGAATCTCCGAGACCAGGAAGTATAAAAATAAACACTTTAATAAGAATAAACAAATGACTCCTGTGGCAGCAAAAACACTTACCATATTTTCTGGAATATAGGTCACATCGGAATATAGGTCGCAATTTCCAATTATTGCCAAAAAATTTGGAAAAATCCATATACGGGTCGCACCTGAATATAGGTCGCACCTACGTCACCGTCGACATAACGCGTCATCCACCGCTGACGTGACGCATCACCGCTGAGTCAACCCGGAAATGTGGACCGTGTTTAGCTCTCTTGCAAATGTCTGCCACGGGAGCGCAGAGCAAGGCTTTTAAGAAGATTAACACTTAAAAACAATTATTTGTTTGATAAAAATTATAGCAAATATGTGTCTGAGCTGAACTTTTCCTTAACCCTCCTGTTATGTTCGTTTCTGAGGTACAGCAATAATGTTCGTGGGTCAATTTGACCCGGGGAGTGTTTAATCATGTAATAGTGTCAGAAACCCAAAAAATCCTCCAAAACCTTTTTGTATCTGATTATTAACTCCAATACTAACCATGTCAGTCAATATTTGTGCAATGATGTTTTTTTTATTTCTCATAAATAAAGGATAATGACGACTAACTCATTTGGACATAAACAATGTGATTTACATTTTTTATGTTTGCTGAAAAAACCTACACACAAAAAAACAATAATTATCCTTGAAATTGATTTTTGTAAAAAAAATTATGTTACATTTTATTTTATTTTTTTCAAAGGGTGATCTTTATAATTGAACTTGAAACACATTTACTGTTCTGGGTCAAATTGACCCGCTCATTAAAATCAAGACAAATGAGTCATGAAGATTTGTGTGGGTGGAGTTTTCCCACGGGAACAGAAAAGGTTCCCGTCAAAAGTTGTATAAACACCTGCTTTCTCACAGTTTCCTTGTGAAGTAAAGAGAATAGTGAGAAAGTGGGTTTATGTGCATGCATGTGTGCATGTGTGTGTGTATGTGTGTGTGTGCGTGTGTGTGTGTGTGTGCGTGCGTGCGTGTGTGTGTGTGCGTGTGTGTGTGTGTGCGTGCGTGTGTGTGTGTGTGTGTGTGTGTGTGTGCGTGTGTGTGTGTGTGTGTGCGTGCGTGCGTGCGTGCGTGCGTGTGTGTGTGTGTGCGCGTGCGCGTGTGTGTGTGTGTGTAGTGAAATATGTCTCATAGTTTCAAGGAAACAAATAGAATTGGAAATGTTTTTCCCCTTTTTACCATTCATTTTGACTGCCGGGTCAAATTGACCCGAACAGTATCGATGTAACAAGTAGACGCAGAGAGTGGTACAAATGTGTAAAGTGAATCATTTTCAATTTATATGTTGATTGGAACTATTAAGACAAATAGAAAAAGTTTCATGCAGAAAAAATATTTTTAACTATTTTTAAAAAAAATGTAAACTTTAAAACGGGTCAATTTGACCCGTAACATAACAGGAGGGTTAATAAATTAACGTAATTGTGAAATGAGCTGGATTTTAAAATTTGTTTTGCCGAAAGTGATAAAAAGCCATAAATAGGTCGCACCTAAATATGTCGCAAGGCATGCAAAAATGATAAAAAGACGTGACCTATATTCTGGAAAATATGGTACATGAACCAGTAACGAGAGATACAGGGGAATACCAGACGATGCACCGACAAAGGACAAGACTCACAGACCAACTATATATACACAGACGACAGGACATAATTACAAACACATGGAAACACAAGGATGAATTCAGTTTGGAGCACAGACTAGGGATGGCCACAGGATGGAGCCATCCTTACAGTACCCCTCCCCCCCCCAAGGACACTCCCAGGTGTCCCCAAGAAAAAACTCCCCCCAAAAAACTAGGGCGGGCGGAGGGAGGAAACTGCAAGGATGGAGGGCACGAGGAAGACAAATGGACACAAGGAAAACACAGGGGCACAAAACCAAAAACTGGTAGGACGAGGCCTGGGAGCAAACACAACTAAACACAAAGACCATGGAAACCAAACCGAACTAAACCCAAAAACTAGACTATGGAAACTAAACATAACTAGACTGAAAACTATGGAAACTAAACATAAAGACTAAACTCAAGAAATCACCAAAAGGCCAAAGCGGGTTACCAGGAGATCGACATCAGACAATGGTCGGGCGGGCGACCGGGAGGCCGTCCCACATGAGGAGCAGTCACAGGTGGGCGACCGGGAGGCCGTCTATCACGAAAAGCAGTCTCAGGGGGGCTGCCGGGAGGCCATCCATCACGACGAGCATTCTCAGAAGGGAGGCCGGGAGGCCGTCCATCAAGACAAGCAGTCTTAGGGGGAGGCCGTCCAGCACGACGAGCAGTCGCAGGTGGGCGGCCAGGAGGCCGTCTTTCACGACAAGCAGTTTCAGGGAGGCGGCCGGGAGGCCGTCCAGCACGACGAGCAGTCCCAGGGGGTAGTCGGGAGGCCGTCAAGCAGTCAGAGGGGGGCGGTCGGGAGGCTGTCCATCCAACATGTCCTCATTCCCTACTCGTCATATATTGACGGTTTGTCCCTCCGCGTCACATACTTGATGCGTCGGGTCGGCCCTTCTCGTCACTATTTGTGTTTGGGGTTCAAGGGTTAAATAAAAGGGGAATGGTTAAGTTTAGGGTTAAATAAAAGGGGAATGGTTAAGTTTAGGGTTAGTTATAAGGTTAGGCTTAGTGTTAAGTTTAGGGTTAGTTATAAGGTTAGGCTTAGTGTTAAATAAAAGGGGAATGGTTAAGTTTAGGGTTAGTTATAAGGTTAGGCTTAGTGTTAAATAAAAAGGGAATGGTTAAGTTTAGGGTTAGTTATAAGGTTAGGCTTAGTGTTTAATTTTTGCCAGTAAAATCATTCCTCTTCATAACAACAAAATAAAAAAACGAAAGTGCTTCACTAAGACACGATCACAACTTACCATTTCCCTGCACACCAAATAATGATGAAACGGGTGACCCCTCCGCGTCAACTACACGACGCGGAAGGGACCTCTGTGCCCAAGCGTCACACATATGACGAGTAGGGAATGAGGATGGGTTGGTCCATCAGGTAAGAGCAAGTCAAGCATGCAGACGCCAGACACGTCCAACGGAGAAATGTCTGGAGTGAAGACGTCTAGCGAGGAGTCGTCCGGCGAGTTGTTAACTGGCGAGCGGTCTGTAGGTGGTGAGTCGCCAGGCGAGGAGTTAACTGGCGAGCGGTCTGCAAGTGGCGAGTCGTCAAGTGAGAAGACGCCCTACGTGCGGTCAGTAGGCCTCGAAGAGTCGAGTGAGGAGACGTCCCACGTGCGGTCAGCAGACGTCGAAGTCAAACAAGAAGACACCCTGCATGCAGTCAGCAGGCATCGAAGAGTTGAGCGAGGAGACTCCCTACGTGCGGTCAGCAGGCGTAGAAGAGTTGAGCGAGGAAACGTCCTGCATGCGGTCAGCAGGCGTCGAAGAGTCGAGCAAACAGTCTGCTACGGGCATTGAAGAGTTGCAGGAAGAGACTTTGCTGAGTGTAGGGACGTCTGGCGTTGAGACGTCTGGCGTTGAGACGTCTGGCGTAAGATCTGCATCTTCGGCGGCAGGTTCAGCAGGCGTAGAGACATGAGGTGAAGAGAAGTCATCAGGAGAAGCGATATGAGACGAAGTGACATCTACGGACATAGAGACATCAGCGGCGTGAAGACCCTCTGTTGATGTCGAGACATCAGCGGAGCGAAGACCCTCTGTTGACGTTGAGACATCAGTGGTACGAAGACCCTCTGTTGACGTAGAGACATCAGCGGTGCAGAGACCCTTTGTTGACGTCGAGACATCAGCGGTACGGAGACCCTCTGTTGACATCGAGACATCAGCGGTGGGGAGACCCTCTGTTGACGTTGAGACGTCAGCGGTGCAGAGACCCTCTGTTGACGAGGAGACGTCGGTGGCGCTAGGACCCTCTGAAGAGGTAGAGGCATCCTGAGGTGCTAGAGAGTCGAGATCTTCTGCGGTCGATGTGAGATCTTCTGCGGTCGAACCAGGAGCCGAAGAGCCGGAACCAGGAGCCGAAAAGCCGGAACCACCAGGAGCCGAAGAGTCAAATCTAGGAGCCGAAGAATCAGGAGCTGAAGAACCAGGAGCCGAAGGATCAGAATCAGGAGCCAAAGAATCAGGAGCCAAAGAATCAGGAGCCAAAGAACCAAGAATCGAAGAATCAGAAGCCAAAGAATCAGGAGACGAAGAACTACGAGACGAAGACCTAGGAAAACCAGGAGCTGAAGAGCCTGCAGCTGAGGAGCCGGGCAAAGAGTCTGCTGCCGAAGAGCCGGGCGAGGAGTCTGCAGCCGAAGAGTCTGCAGCAGGCGAGGGTTCCACTATCGAGTCTGCAGGTGAGAATTTCACCATTGAGTCTGCAGGCGAGGAGTCCACCATCGAGTCTGCAGGCGAGGAGTCCATCATTGAGTCTGCAGGTGTCGAATCAGCTGAAGAACCACAAAGCGAAGAGCCAAGAGCTGAAGAACCATAAGATGAGAGACCAGGAGCAGGAACAGGAGCTGAAGAGTCTGTAGCCGAAGAGTCGTGTAAGGTGTCTGCAGCCGAAGAGCCGGTAGGTCCTCTCTGCCATCGATCTCTGCCACTGCGGCGACGGTGCGGTCCAGGACCAGATCGGGAACCCTCCCCGGACTCAGGACATCCCTCAGCATGGGAAACATCAGCTAAGATCCCTTTGGAGCAGGACACGTGAGGGGCATCTTCAGAACCGGGCCCTGCAGACGCTGGAGAGACTGCAGGTGCTGAACCATCTGTGGTGGGTGTTTTCAAAGTCCTAACACCATCCAGAAACTGCTGGTACTTAGGAAACTAGGTCAAAATGTCTTGGGACAATAAAAAAATTTTCATGAGGGAAAGCACATAATCAAAGCTGTCCGGGTTATTTTTAGCATAAGAAAACAGTCTTTGTAGATTAAAGTTTATGTGATGGATGTCAGGAATATTCATCACCCCTGACGGCTCTCCTGGGGTGACCTCTGCTGGAGAGAATTGTTCTGTTGACTGACCTGTGGGCTGGCCCCCCTTCACTTTATCTCTAGATGAACGGGGGGAAGACTGAGTGGTGACAAGACCCGCCCCCGTGGAGACGCTGTGACTGGTTTCACCAGACAGAGCAGGAGCAGTTTCAAGCAACAGTGAGGTGTTGGTTTCCACCCTCACCGGAAACCTAGGAGGTGAGGTGATGGAACTCGTCCCCACTGGAGCGCTGGAGTCACATCCAAGAAACTCGGGTTCGTTGGACTGAGTCTGATCAGCTGACCATGAAGGAGGTGTGGTTGACCGCTTCCAGGTCTTCCTTTTGCCGCTCTTACGGCAGTGTTGACGCTGAGAAACAGGAAGAAAACAAAGTTCGTCCTCATCCTCTCCAGATGTCCATCCGGAAACGACGAGTGGGACTGGAGAAAGAGACGAACTGGAGAAGGATATCAGGCGGTCTTCTTGGAGCTGAACCCATCCTTCCTCTTTGAGAACCCGGAGGGGAGAAGGCAAAATCTCTACCCTCTGGCAGGAGTCCTCTTGGGCCGGTGTGGGAACGGCCTGGAAACCGCCGTAGTGAAACATGGTCCCCTCCATCCGCTTGGACATGAGAGGACATGTAGGAGAATAGTTCTGTTTGCTAGGCTTTTTTGATGGTCGACGCATACTGTGCGGATTTACTCTTAGAGACTAGATTAAACCCAGTGGTGCAGACAGAATCTCCGAGACCAGGAAGTATAAAAATAAACACTTTAATAAGAATAAACAAATAACTGTTGTGGCAGCAAAAACACTTTTACATAAACCAGTAACGAGAGACACAGGGGAATACCAGACGATGCGCCGACAAAGGACAAGACTCACAGACCAACTATATATACACAGACAAGATAGGACATGATTACAAACACCTGGAAACACAAGGATGAATTCAGTTTAAATAATTAAGGAGATACAAGGAGCACAGACAAGGGATGGCCACAGGATGGAGCCATCCTTACACAAATTACCACAGCTGTCATCAAAAACAACATTGTGTAAGTATATTTGTCGATTTAAAAACAGCATTTGATACAATTGATCACACTATTCTCCTTGATAAATTAAAAAAATATGATATTAGAGGACCAGCGTTGCAGTGGGTATGTAGCTATTTGAAAGACTGAAAACGTTGGTTACGTATTGTAACCCCAGATTCTATGAGTGTAAGCGTAGCCCTTTAAAAGCTGCGCTTATTGGGTTTTACCCGCGCTTTGCGCCATTTACTGAAAAACTTCTAGTCCACGCCCACCTGTTGTTGGGCCACACCCGGTCTGCCATAAAAGCCATCTGGACCGAGGCTCGACTCCCAAGGCAGTACTTTTTTCTTCAGCCATTTGAGAGCCAGTGAGGCCCCAATTTTAAAGGGCTACGCTTACACTCATAGAATCTGGGGTTACAACACGTAACCAACGTTCTATTTCGTGTATGCTCCACCCTTTAAAAGCTGCGCTTATTGGGTTTAAAGGCAGAGCAGGATATGGTCCATGCCTCACTGGGTCTGATTGAAAACCATAACACACTCTGGCAACCGTCAACACCTCAATGAACATAACAGGTGTGCAAAACCTCAGTATTCGATGATAACTGAATAAAGTTTATTCATAACAGGTCAAGAGATGTTACCAACGAAGAATAATCTCTGTTTGAAGGAATGTTGAACCGAAAACCACACCATCAAATAAAGACAGAGACAGAACTGTCAATTCATCAATAAGTTTATTGAGAATAAAAAAACAATCACTCAGCCATTACCCTGCGAACAGAATGTGTCAATGAGGGGCTGGAGACATCTCTCAAGTAAAAACGGATGAAGGGGGTCGGTGATGACCACGACACAGCAGAACAGATGTCATTCACAGATACTCCCCAGTGCAAGGCTGTAGAAGCCAAAATCCCTCTTGTAGAATGAGCTTTTATTCCTTCAGGAGGCTGGAGGCCGGAAGAGCTGTAGCTAAGTGAGATGGCTTCACACTTAAGTGCTTCCACAACTCTCTCCCAGATCTTCATCGTGTGGCTCATCAACTTAATTCCCCTGTAGTTGCTACAACTCTGTACATCACCCTTGTTCTCATAAATGGGCACCAGCACACTTCTTCTCCATTCTTCAGGCATTTTCTCACCCTCAAATATTCCATTAAATATTTGAGTCAAAAACCTCACTGCCATCTCTATAAGACATTTACAAACCTCCACTGGTATGTCATCAGGTCCTACTGCCTTCCCCTTCTTCATTCTTTTCAGAGCTTTCCGGACTTCACCCTCACTAATATTTCCTACTTCCTGGTCCACAGATTCTATGACCTCTACACTTCTTTCTCTTTCATTCTCTTCAATCATTAGCTCCTCAAAGTAATCCTCCCATCACACTCTCCTCACTTGTTAGAACATTACTATTCCCATCTTTAATAAGCCTAACTTGCTAACGAATATTTATTTTGATTCAATGCATTTAAATCCGTAGATTAATAACCTCTTTTTGGTTATTCACAGGAGAATTCCTCAGCATCAAACTAAAGAGAAATATGCACTGGGGATCATTACCTTGTTCCCTGCATTGAAGGATCCATTTTCCAGAAAAGCAGTACTGGGCAGCGCTAATCCAAATATTAGTTCCGCTATTTCTAAAGCTCTTATTAATTTATTTAGGTCCGCAATTTCAAAAGCACTAATGTCTTATGAAAATTAGGGGAAGCTAATTCTAAACCGCTATTTAAATTCAACAATTGGTAGCCAGCAAGTTATGCAATATTTGCACTAGACTGCCAACTAGTGCACTGCTGTGGTCTGTTTACCGTTACCATGGCAACCTGATGCAATGGCGTAGTCCACCGCTCATTCTCAGACACCGCTAGACAAGTGAGCACTGGGTGTATACTTACTTTACAATAGCCTACTTCACTGTATATACAACGTAGGCCTCCCATCACTCGTATATTTTTGAAAGATTTTTTTTTTAAGATTAAATTAATAGATTTTTGCACCACCATATCGTCCTTAGTCCTCACAGGTTAGGATTAATAAAAATAAAATAAAAAAACGTTTAAAAAAGGAATAATCAATATATATTTTTTCTTTATTAAGGGTGCTCAGAATCTAAATCCTGCCCCTTATCATACTGAGTTGTATGGGTCATAAACTACACCTGGATCAGAATGAGAAGCTTGGCATGTTCGGTGTGACCCATGTTTTGGCTGTGGATGGGTACAGCAACAAAACTGTTTCAAATGCCACCATACCAATAAAAAAAAAAACTGATGATCTTTGAGGAAGTTTACAGGTAATAAACACAGACAAACCAGACAGTCAGAGCCACTCACTGACTTTAGAAAATCCATTTGGACTATTGTTGTGTATCTGTAAAACAGCTGTACTAGTTTGACACATTTGATAGAAAACAAAAATCAAATAAGTCCGCAGGACAGTTTTCCAAAGTTTGATTTTTGATGTGAGGTTAAAGTAAAAAATGTAGAAAACCATGATGTATTGTATTTGTTGAATCACACTTAAAAATGAATAATAAAATGACAAGTCGTTTCTTCATTTTTAGATTTTTGATTCTCAATGAAAAAACAATTGAACAAAAGGTACACTGACCCAGATCCTTCTTCCACACGTGGTTCATCCACAGGATGCTGAGAAACATCCATAATAAGTTGTTCACCCTCCATGTTAAAACTCTTCATCTGACTCACTCTTCAAAACAAGCAATAAGGCTGCAGAGAAACACACTGGCTGCTAACTGAATGGCTGCTAACTTGACCAATCATGTCTTGTCACATGACAGGTAATAGCCAATAGGGCTCCTTAGGGCGGGCCCCGCTCTTAAATCAACCAACCGGACGACTGCTCACGGACTACATCCGGCGCTGACAGGATATGGTCTGTTAGCAGTCGTACGGTTTATTTAAGAGCTCGTAAATACGTTTTTTTCGTTTTTACTGATAGATAATTAGTTATTAGCGGTACTGCATTTTAAATAAAAATAGCACAAATCCGCTTATGAATTATAAAAGTTAGTCAATCCGCTGTAATGCTGACAAATTGTTTAGGTCCGCTATAAGCGGATTAGCGCTTTAACGCTCCCTAGCGGTCTGGCGTCCACCTTTGTCCAAGGCCATGGTCTTGAGCCAGAAAAGGGCAGTGTGCCCTCTTTGGGTCAGGGAGGAGGTCCTGCCCCAAGTGGAGGAGTTTAAGTATCTCGGGTCTTGTTCACGAATGAGGGAAAACTGGAGCGTGAGATCGATAGGCGGATAGGTGCAGCATCCGCAGTGAAGCAGGCGCTGTACCGGTCTGTCGTGGTGAAGAGAGAGCTGAGTCAAAAGGCAAAGCTCTCAATTTACCGATCGATCTACGTTCCCACCCTCATCTATGGTCATGAGCTTTGGGTTGTGACCGAAAGAACGAGATCTCTGATACAAGTGGCTGAAATGAGTTTTCTCCGCAGGGTGTATGGACTCTCCCTTAGAGATAAGCTCGGTGCAGAGCTCCGCGCTGGACCGAGCCACGCGCCACGCGCGCGCTGCGCGTGGGAGGTTCACAGCAGAGCACAGCGTGAACCAGCGTGTGGCTCCAACAGAGCTCTGCTTTCTTCTCACGTTCTCTGTGAACAGCTGCATGCGGAGGGGGTCAGTTCAGTCCCCCTCCGCGTGCAGCTGATTGGTCAGACACCGCGCTTCGCGTAGGCGCTCGTAAAATTGGAGCTTGGCGCGCTCGCGTGAACGTTCAAAGGGCTTGTGCAGCGGCGACCTCACGGCGCTCACACAGCGGGGCGCCGCGCTCGCTCAAGCGCGGAGCTCTGCGCCGGCCTATAGGGTGAGAAGCTCAGTCATCCGGGAGGGACTCGGAGTAGAGCCGCTGCTTCTCCACATGAGAGGAGCCAGTTGAGGTGGCTCGGGCATCTGGTTAGGATGCCTCCTGGACGCCTCCCTGGTGAGGTGTTCCGGGCATGTCCCACCGGGAGGAGACCCAGAGGAAGACCCAGGACACGCTGGAGGGACTATGTTTCTCGGCTGGCCTGTGAACGCCTTGGGAATCCCCCGGAGGAGCTGCTCTACAAGTGGCTAGGGAGAAGGAAGTCTGGGCCTCCCTACTTAGGCTGCTACCCCCGCGACCCGACCCCAGGCAAGCAGAAGATAATGGATGGATGGATGGATGGATGGATGGTAAAGTTAAGACTAAAATAATTTTTCTCCAAATTAAATGTGCTTTTTTTGTGTGCTACAGTTTGTATGTGTAAAGATTGCTGATACTATAGGCAGTAATGTAATACAAACATTAGTGCAAATATGAGAAGTAGTGCAAACTGAATGAGCACATGACCGAGAGTTTAGT